>JAVMSB010000195.1:0-59347 GCA_031761475.1 Penicillium pancosmium | reverse complement strand
TAGCTAGTACTAGTCCGCGGTTAGAAGGCGAAGGCAAGAACAGCCAACGTGGGTTTTCAAACTTTTGCAACGCCACTCTACCCCATGCAGCACTATACAGGGACCTACGAGTAGATAGAGTTTTGACACAACTGACATGACTCCGCTCGATCTGACTGAGAGGCCGGAAAGTGTTACCAATATTACTACTAGTAGTACACATCGGTGGACATTGGCTTCCAATCAGAATTGGGATTACCCAATGCAGATATTTCTAAATACATTTAAGTACTCGCACATTTCCCGCCGGTACAAACCAAGTCGTCCGAACAGTCGTCGCTAGAAGAGCATGCTGCGTCTAGCGATGTAGAATATTAGCGCTTGGAGAAAAAACTTCGATGTGACTGATGCCCTACCCGCGCAGTGACCGGTCCAGGAGCAAGAACCATTACTAGGCTCCGATGCACATTTTCCGTTCGTGCAGGCTAGATCCCCCGAACAGTCATCAGAGGAAGAGCAAGAGGCGCCTACGGACTTGGTCAGCAATGTTGAAAACACCCATCGATAGAACGATTTTTACCCGCGCAGTGACCAGGCCATGAACATGAGCCAGTGGGCCCGGGTCCCGCTGAGGTCGTAGTGCTCGTACTTGTAGTGGTGCTGTTGGAACCACCCGGACTTAGATCCAAATTTTTCAAAAGTGCGGTGATAAGCTTGTCTCCCATGGAGCGTAAGGTGCTAAAGTTAGTAATGTAGTTCTTATTGAGAGAGCTACTAGGGAGAACCGCATCATTTCCAGTGAAGAGAATATCTTCCGGGGTTAGCATCGCTTCTTAGAAAAGCCGCGTTGGCTGAACTTACAGGTAACATCGGCATTCCCATGACCGCTGTTTCCACTAAGATTCTCACCTGGGAAGCAAGTTCGTGCCATTAGCCACGACGCTTCCCCAATGACTTCCGGATCATCACCATCGGAGTCCCCATAAATGCCATAGAACATCTTGTTGTCACTATAGAACATTTAGAATCAATCTTCTAGAGCACGAGGGCTTTGCTACAAACCAGATTACGGCAGCAACATTATTGCCGGACAAATCACTTTGGTATGTAGTTCCGAATGTATCAGGAATCACAATAAACGGAACTTCGTAAGCCGCGAGGGCGCCGAAGTTAGTCTCGGACTGCCCATCTGGGTTTCCCTATGCCATTTAATCAGCGATATTCATCACACGACCTCGTAATACGGGCTGAAAGAAAGCAAACTTTACCTTGCACTTGTAGTCGATGCCATCGCAATCCACATCCATATCGGCGACCCACACAAAAGCTGCGCCCTGCGATCAAATGCATTGATCAGCGGCATGGACTTTGTGAAACAGAGGCTACTTACTTCACTAAAGTTTGTCCAATCCTTATGAATGGTGACTCGCTTAGCACCATTGTCCGAATTAATGGGATAAGTGGCATCCTTGGCCGCTACACTAGCCTTCGCGGCCGCACTTTGCAGCGCAGCGATAGGGACAGTAGTAGCGGCAGCGAAGTAGCTAGCAGGTGGTCCGGCAGTTGGATTGTTAAATTTCGAGCCATCCACACTTTGTGACCAGACGGGACTTGTCAAGCCTAGACAAGCTAGCAGAACCCAAATGTTGAGAGCCATCGATGTCCACACGATTAGGATATTGGTATAAGCAAAGAGTTTTTTGTTTTGTCAGTCACTCGGCTGAAGTCTTGCTGGGCCCTTTTTATTTGTGCTTCTGCTCGGAACTTATTGTTATTCCAGAGTGGTCACCCCCTTTCGTTTCATGCACCGGTCAGACCGCGGGGATACCGCAAGCCCAAACTTTAGTCGGGATATTAGCTTAGAACAGCACTCTTGATCAGGTAGTACTATTCAGACAAAAGGGAGCTAGAGTAGCTTGAGGGAGAATTATGCCTGTCAGGGGCAAACTTTATTCGTGATGTGAAAAAAAGTACGCCTACTCACAGTGGGGGCCCAGTTTCACCTGCCGAGTCGGCGCCAAATATGGAATGACGAGCCAAGGTTATTTTCAACGAGCATGATGACAGATTCAACACAAAATGCTACTATGCTACTGTACTAGTATGAACATATTTTACTATATAGCAGAAAAAGCGAAAGCGAACAAAGCTTAACTGTAACTTCTAAAATAAAAAAAGCCGACCATATCCTTTTGGGTGCATCTAGTATCTCGGAAGGAAGGAGGGCAGCGAGAAGTGGCCACTCTTCGGTTACATCGTGCAGAAGACCCTGTTTCAGCCCATTGACAAGCCACAACTCGAAAACACTAGATTAGTACATAATATCACGATGTACAGTAGTATGATTCAAAGCTCCTAAACAGAAAGTGCCCGCGGAATCAAGTACTAGTACTCGCACATGCTAGTACTGGCCTCTAGTATGAAAAATCTTGAAGGCTTGGGTATGGTAAGCTTCAAACCATTATCCACTAAGACTGTCCATGAGATTATGACATTTCAGTTTGTTTCTCTCCTTGCTGTCTTGACTAGTACTCTCTCCTCGGATTCAATGCTTCTTCAGGCTTCTCTAAAAACGAGCTATTCCTGAAATGGAATGGTGTATACCAATGACTAATACACTCACGTGATACTTGGCGGTCTGCCAAACGCTCACCTCGAATTTCCATCGCATCAAACAACCGACCAATTCTCCAGGGACGTCGAGCAAAATGGCCAAAAAAGGTGCGTCAACATAGGAATACATCTCCCTCGATACCCCGCGACCTTACCTTCCCCACCACCACCCCGAATCCCGGTGCGGCGGTGATGATGCACTTTCCATCCGCCCCGACACCAAAGAGACACTTTCCATCCGCCCCGACACCAAAGAGACACTTTCCACGAGGAACACCCGCTAACATACTACTCTCTCAATGCAGCGAAGTCTCGCACCATTGCCGTCCGGCTCATCTCCATGGCCATGACTGGCTATTATCGCACAATGATCCGCCCCCGTGTCCACCGGCCCCTCTCCATGCTCAAGTACGACCCCGTCGTGAAGAAGAAGGTCCTTTTCCTCGAAGCGACCAAGGGCGGCAAGGCGAAATAAACGCCGAAAAAGCCTACTTTGAACCGATTTACTGCCCCGATTCGCCTCTTTCTGATATCAAATTTGTCGTTCTCCACACTCGCGCGTTGTTTCGATACACGGCTTCCTCCGATTTGGTGGTGCAGCGCGCATGCATCAATACGTCAGCTCAGCGGTACTCGAATCTCTCGCACGAGCCTCCAATACCCTATACATTCGACAAACGACGGGCCGTTACCATCCATGCGGATTAGCGGCGGTTATGGAAAGGTGACAATCGGGCTGTGTAACCTTTTTGTGTACATTATATTCTGAGAAGTGTTGACAGAATGACCACGAAGGACGTTCGTCTCTCCGTCGGCTCCATCTGTTCTACGGCGAACTCCCTTTTTGATGGAGCATTATGTTTGGCGTTTACGAGCGTAACAGCTCTGGGTTTCAACTGAAGATAAAAATCAATTCCCTACTACATATAATTTCCCCTCCATTGCCTCGTGTCGACATTTGACCTGCATAATACTGCTCCATATCATGGAGAGTATACCCCTGGAGGTATGATAAAAAGAAGGAACAGATCAACAAGCTAAATATCACGCTGGGCTATTATCTATATGGAAGGCTAATTTCTGCATCCAACGAAACAATTGAAGAAGTCAAGCGGTTCCTTTTAGGTAAGAGGTGTAGTTTTTGTTTGCGCAATCCAGCGATACCTTTCGAACAACTAATCACCCTATGCCTAGTGATTCTGACGGGATCATTCTTGATTGAAGCGGGCGCTGTAGCGCTCTCCTACACGCAAATGTTAGCCAACGGTCTCAATGAACATAACTGAATCCCGGCTTGAACTTACCTTTTGATCGACGCTTGCCTCGACCACGACTGGCAGTACGTTTGGACGCCTTGTTCCCACTGCTCGCCGAGACTAGCCCTTTGGGACTCGTTCGCCGCTCCACCGTGGGCATATGCGAGGTCTCAACAGCCTGTTCATGCTGGATCTCGGTACCTGAGCTGCGAACACGGCTGTATGTCCATTTGTGAACATGTTTTGTCATCTTGCTCGGGCGTTCTGCTGTATCCTGCTGCACCTGCGTCAAGATAGACCTAGCACTAGAAGTTCGCGCGGTCATTTTCCCCAGTGTTTGTGACTTGAAGTTCACTGCCTTGCGCTTGAGCTGTTCTGGAGATTGGTGAATTTTCGGAGAGGATCCAGGTATACTGGCCATCTCACGAGCCAGAGCTGGAGCCTTTCTGGTCTGAATTTCTTCTGGCACCTTCTCGGGGTTGATCGTAGACTGCTTAACGTTGTCAACATTGAATGGCGACGAAGGACACAAATCGTCCGACATGAACAACATCGCAAAGTCGCCTGGATCATAATAGGGCGAAGGTGCTCGTGCCGAAAGCTTGTCCTGAATCTCTGAAAAGGGCACAATGCCACTCACTGGCACTTGCTTCAAAGGATCATTAGCTGTATTCGAAGCTAGATTCTGCTCCAATTCATGAATCCGTTCATGCGCCTGTCTGAGCCGTTCTTGTAGGTCATTTCTTTCCAAGCAAGACGCCGCCTCCGATTCTTGAAAACCTTGTATCTCTACTATTTGAGTGTTCATTCGTGTCGTGATCTCGGAGTTTGTTTCAGTCAGATGCTGGACTTGTTGCTCGGATTCGCGGAGCTGTAGCAATATTAGTACTGGTGAATGCGACAGGAGCCTTGGCCCTTACCAGTGCCACGCGCTCTTCCCGTTGGTCATCGATCATTTTCTGTGCGTTGATCTTACCCTGTCAGCAACGCATTATTGAATGTTATCTTTCACACTCACCAAAGACTCCTGAACTCCCCGCAGTTGGCCAAGGAGTGCCCCAGCCTCGTCCTTGAGCCTTTCCTTTTCTCTTTCAATGGTACCAATTTGTAGGTCGTGATGAAGCTGCATCTCATTCTCAGAGGTGATCTTCCCCTCATCTATCATCTTCCGAGCGTCTTCCTTGACAGATTTTATTTGCTCCTGCAAACAAGTATTCTCCGCTTCTAGTCGCATCCCGCGATTTTCTAAAGATTGATACTTTGCATTCGACTCTACCATCGAATTTTGCAGTCCTTGATTCTCGACTTCTCGCTTGTGCAAACTCTGGCGAAGACTTTCAGTCTCAGAAGAGATGGTTTGAAGGCGAAGTTGGAGCTGGGTATTCTCGGAGAACGTTTTGAACACTTCCAACTCAAGCAGCGGGTTGTTGGGCGGGGGTTGAGACTCGAGCAATCTGTGACTGAGGCCCTTCAATTCATGTACGAGATGATTTCCACTGGCTGTCAAAGATCTCACCGAGCCATCGAGATCATTCAACACAGGAGAAAAGTCTTCCAGTCTATTACTGAGAGATACATGAGCAGTATTGCAACGATCAAGTTGTTTAGAAAAGGTCGAATCGGATTCAAAGCGGCTCTCAATCATCTTCGTGTTTGCCTCAATGCTCTGTGAAGCTTGGAGGTTCGTTCTGGCGGTCGTTTCAGAATCTGCCATCAGACGCGCTGCTACTCCATCGATTCTGAGCTCATCGTTAGCACGACAATAAAAACGCCAATTCTTGCTTCGAGGGTCCGTAAACTCACCGGGCGGCAACATCATGAATGGTGTTTTTAAAGTCTTGAACATATCTTGTATCGGCAGAGCATCGTTCTCCCAGCTCTCGAACCGAATCCCGGCATTCTTCGAGAGTAGATCTAATTTCGGACAGAACCGCATCCCGAGTGTTGTTTGAAGTTTCGGAGATGTCCTCCAGTCCTGAGATTAGCTTCTCGAGCAACTTCGCGTGATCCTCTCTGAGGAGATTGACCTGTCTGATCTGACTGCGAGAGTAGTTTTGAATATATGACTCAAGTGTATTGCTTCGCTTCTTTTCATTGGCTAGACCGGAGATAGATTCTTTGAGCTGTTCTCTCGAGGCAAGTAGGGCTTGTTCCAGCCCCGCCACTTGCTTCTCATAGTCGGAAATTTCCATTCGCTGATCATCGATTGTGTCTTCTGCTCGCACAATTTGAAGTTTTATCTCATCGATAGAGCTGGTCAAGTCATGCCGCTCATCTTGGAGGGACGAGGTAGTCGCCTTCAATCTATCTGAGTCGAGTCGCAGCGCTTCGAAGTCGTGGCCGAGCTCATTGATGATCTGTTTGAACTTGGTGATCTTTTCCTTCCAGCTGGTTACTCGGTCCTCTTGAGATTTGCATTTGGCTTCCAGATTCAGAAGCTTTTCCTCATACACCTTTTCCTGGCCTCGAAGGCTCTGGTTTTCCCTTTCCAGCTGTTGTTGCATATCCGCGGCGGCTGCTTCCTTCTCTTCGCGGATTCTGATTTTTGCAATGAGGAGCTCAAAAAGCATTTCCTCGTTCATCTGAGGGGGTTTACTCTCACGACGAGATTTGGTAACCCTGGAGCCATCGCTCGAGCGGATCGTGGACCGAGGGAGGTTGACTTTGCGAACCAAGGGGTCGCGAATTTTGTCTCGCTTAGAATCAGGAGCAACCTCTGTTGTATCTGCGGCATTTCTGTGGGCAGGCTTGGGGCCAGGACGTGGGTGCTTGGGTAGATTCGGGTGTAATTGATTATCGGTATTGGTGACCAGCAATCGAGATGAATCGTCTTCGGGATGAGAGATAGTCGGACTGTAGCCAGATTAAATCGCAGGTAAGCAATCGGAATAAAACTCTGAAGAGAATGGATTGAGGCATACCGCTCTTGATTCAAGGGCTTCAAATTTTCAAATCCCATTGTCTTTGGGATTGAGAGACTGGTGGCTCTAGGAGGAGGAGGAGGGTTGATGCGTCCTGGTTTTAGCATACCACGTAAGGAGAACCCTCGGTGACGTGAGGCTGGTTTCATGAATGAAAATTCGGACAGATCAACCCCAAAGCTCGGTGGACGCTGCATAAGCAATGGAGCCCGTTTCTCAGCCTCGTCTTCGGGGATGTCAACTCCCCCTAGGGGTTGGGGCTCTAGCGAAGGGGAAACCAACCCTGCTTGGATGATTGTCTCGTCATCCATTTCTCTTTCGTTCTTTTTCCACGTTCCTTCTCAGAGAGAGCTATCAGAGCCAATGAAGGTGTGAGATGGGATGAAGTTTATGAGAGAATGGCTGGAATGGCTGAACTGGCAGGTGCCAATCGCATCACCAGATGGGATGGCACATGACAACCGGTCACGGACTCACGGTATCTACGGGGAGTCGACCTTAAGGTAATATAAGGTACTAGGATAGAGTATGGAGCATTTATTATAGAAACAAGAATACACGATTGAGCATTGAGGAAAAAGCGGTTGGATAGTATCGTGCAGAACCAACGCTTACCTTCACCACCCTCACCAGAAGACAATACGACGACGACCACCAGCAACACCTGCACCAGTATTACCACCGCCACCACGTCCACGGCCACGAGCACGGCCACGAGCAATAGGACGACCACCACGACCACCACGACCCGTACCTGTGCCTGTACCACCTAGATTTACACCAGGTGGAGGGCTTGCCTCAATCTGTAACTGAGAACCTCGATCTTGCCTCCACCTATGTGTGATTGGGAGGGTTGTGTCAGGAACATTTGTGAGATCGGACTTCTTGGAAGTGAGATACAGTTCTCTGTTTCCATTGGGAGAAGTAGCACTGAAAAGCACATCTCTCACCACCCTGCTACTTAGCCTCAAGCTAGGTCGACCGCTGCCAGCTTGCACAGTGGCGATCACGTTTATAAAACGTATTAAGTAGCCATCTGGAGTATCGGGGTCGGTTAAAGCTAAAGTCAGCTCGACTACCCGCCACCATACTGTATGACTGACTGTTGAGCACTCAGTCCATCCAAGCGTTGTGGCACTACTAGGCGGATTTATTTGAAGCATTTGTTCTAAATCACCTTCAAATATTGATAGAGTATCGGCTCCAGTATCATCTATAAAGTCAAGTTTGAGCGGTATACCGCCGCCCCGGGGAAGTATTGCAATGTTTAATGTTTAACTGGAAGACAACATGGGGAGTCAGATAATAGGTATAGATGTCGTCCAATTTAGAGTAGAATCATACATAATGTTCACCGTTGTGTCTTGCCGACTGCGGAATTGTCGTCAGTGCGCGAAGCCCGGTTTCCAGTGGCGTAATTTAAAGTAAAGGTTAGCCATGAAATCTTCGTTTTTTAAATCACAGCAACCGCTGACGTACGCCTTCTACGCCTTCTACCCAGAAGCCCTGGGTGGCTGAATAGTTCAGCGCAAATCTTTCACATTCTTCCCAAGTGAAGTCTTTCGCTGGAGTAAGACGCTCTCCCTGGCCCCAGTAGGTAACTTTACCAGGAATCCAGCTCAGCGATCCAACTATATACTCATCAAGCATAGCCCGGATGTTGGGGATCTCCTTATCCGGATCACCATTATCCTCAAGAGCTTTCTTGATGTTTTTCTCTAATCTTGTCTGAAAGAACTTGGGCATTATATTGTCTTTGATTCTCTCGTGACATCTTCTAATCTGGCCCACTATGTCATCGGGATCAAGGTCTGGTTCATCCGGGTTCCATCCATCCGGCACTTGCTCGGGATCTTCAATGGCCTTGATTCCATGTGCCCTCCATCTTTCTTGTCGTGGCCACAGCTTTGGTTGAGAGGGGTTTGGAGTCAATGGTGGTGTGAATGTGGAATCCATATCTCCGATTGAGTAAGTGCCGGCCAATTGACCCGCTTGTCGTTTCCTTTTAACGTGCCAAAATCCCATGACGGAGCTATTAGCTGGACGTTTATTTTCAAATTGAGGAAGCTCTTCGCCTGCCATTTTTGCAAGATTTGAAGGTTGGAGAATTGATAAATGTAAGGAAGTAAACGTCTGGGCTTCAATGGATTCTACCGTACGTTCGTAGACAGCGACAATGGTTCATATTTATCTTGAAGCCATTCTATTGTGGAATTCGAATGAAATCACTGCCTGGAAGATATAAATGAATGACCTCTGAGTATGACATTAATGCGTATGACTATTTCAGACTCAACAAAGGTTAGACTCTGTCTATTTCTTAGATGATCTGCTACTCTTTGTAGCCATTGGGCTCAACCACGGTTTCATGTCTTCGAAGTTCTTTCAGTCTTTCATCGAGGCACATATCCCCGTCAAACTTTAAAAGTCACTCGTACTATTACAATAACTTCTTTTGATTGCCTGAGAAGATATATTTTCCTTCGCGTCCTCGAGCGTTTCTCACACGAGTTTCCCAGCTGCTTGTGCATGGTCATTGCTTCCCATGCGGCACCCAAGCATTTGATCACCGTTATCTTAGCCCCTATGTCTCATGTCATATGCGTATAGGCACATATGGCTTTAGCCTGGGCTTCTCTTTGTCCGGTGCTAGAGGTCAGTTGAGTCTTCAGAGGTCAATGAGCCCATGAATAACACCATAGTCTTTCATCTTTTTCTCTTTGATTCGAGCCTTGTAAAGTTTCCTCGGTAGAGCTTTGAGACGTCCGCCTCGACAGTCTTCCCAGTACCAAATTTAAGTTCCCGTGAAATGCCCAAAAGGCCTCCCCCAGCCGGGTGCGCCGTAATTACTGAGATTCTAACAATATACATTACGGAGAAATCCAATCCGCAATATTATCAAAATGAGCAACGAACATTCCCCAAATTGGGCCCCAACTGGTTAGCAGTATTCAAATCTCACTATGTCATGCCGAACACCGCACCTAATGTCACAAGAATTCGCACCGAGTACCGATGAGACCCCGGCACGTCCCCGATATGAAACTGGGGCGCACCTCCTCATGTGTCCCCTCGTATGTCCCCCGAGAAACGAGGATAATTTTATCAATGTGGTTTCGGAATACCGTAGTGAGGTTGATAAGTACCTCGGTAGCGCAACTCCGTTCCAAGACGAACTCCGAACTGTTGTCCTGTATTCCAGCGGGGTGACAGGAAAGACTACTCTTGCCGTTCACTACGCAGTGACGAGGTCCTTCCTCATCGGAACCAGGTTTATACTTTGGGTTGACTGTGGGGATATAATTTCACTGAAGAGAAGCTTCAGTGATATAGCCGCGAAGCTCCAGCTCCCTGGCTACGATTCTCGAGATCATGATACGAATCGGGACCTGGTATTAGACTACCTGCAAGACACCAGTGGGTATTCTGCATCATTTTCCAACAGCCTACTCTGACATTCACTTAAGATTTCTCATGGATTATCATTTACGACGATGTAACTAGTTTCGATCTGATCAAACATTATTGGCCGGATGAGACTTGCGATGGGCGAGCTATCATCACAACAAAAAGTGATGCGCTCGGTCTGGGTAGCTTCAGTAAACTTCCTTCACTGAGGCCTGAAGCATTCATAGAGGTGAAGGCAATTGATGTCCAACAGAAGAGTATCGATGAGACAATACGCGATCTGCTAAAAATTGAGGCTCACCTCCCCATCGGGTCAACCCTCAATTATTCCAATGACGAAAAGGAAGATGTTTACCACCTCTGCAGCAGACTCGAAGGTAACATGCAAGAGATGATAATCATGGGAGCTCTCCTCGGTCGGAATGTATACACCATTGAGGCCATGGGTGATTATTTTGAAAGGTTTGGGTATCAGCCTAATGACCACCATTCACCAGTTTGGCCATTGGTCTTTAAGTCTCTAAGTTCCAACTCTCGGAGCCTATTGTCAACTATAGCCTTCCTACATGGTGAAATGGGAATCCACCTTGATTTGTTTAGAACTCGGCCGCTCCCTGAGGATATGGCTTGGTGCAAAAATGATGCGGAGTAAGTCTCGAATCTTAATCGTCGCTTTTCAACTGCGGCTCACTATTCAAATAGGCTGCGAACAGCAGTTCAAGAACTCAGTGATCTATCTCTTATTTCTTTGGTCAATGAGCTACATCTTGTTGGAATTTCACACACCACGCAAACAAACTTCCTCAAATGGCTGGGCGAAGAAGGTGTGTCTGTCAGCTTGGAAAGAGCAACAAAGCTTCTTCATGGACTTCATCACGCGCAAATCCGTGAAAATGTCGAAAAACAGAGCATGATAGACTACAATTTCTTCGTTTTTTGTCTACCACATGTACGTAGTCTGAAAGATAAATTCAGAACGGCACGACAATCGTCTCCAATGATTAAAGGCTCCCGTGAGCTTTGCGAGCTTTTAGTTGGATGTGCTCGGTACGTCCCGGTTCTTCCGAGGTTACCTTCTGGAGGACATGGCTAACATGCTGACACGTTTTAACATAGATACATGTTACACGAAGGCTTTCTTTCAGAGGTCTTGGACATGATAGAGGTCCACCAGTTGGCTTTTGGGTCACTTCCCCCCGATCGGCAAAGTTCCTTGAATCCGACGAATACATTATATTTAAAATGGAGAGTCCATATTCATCGTGGGGAAAAGGAAGAGGCTCTTCAAACTGCAATCAAAATACACGATGTTTATGGCTGGATTCTGTCCCAAGAAGCTCGGGTATCCGAGGGATCAAGCTACCTCATGGCCCTGTCTTATATCTCGACGGGAAATTATTCAAAGGGCCTTGAATGGTTTTGGAGAGTAAGTGATGCCTGGAGGGCAAATGTTTCCGGTCCCCCGAGGAAAAGCCGTGATAGTCGGCCGTTGCCTCCAATTCTGATGGCCCAAGAAGGCTGGGCCTGTTTGTTACTCAATGATCTAGATTCGGCAAAACCACTCCTCGAGGCGGCACATGAATACATCAAACCAGAGCATCAATATGACCCTGAAGCTACAAGCACAACGGAGTTGTAAGACTACTAGTATCAGCTACGTCCACCTCAAGATATAATCTAACATGTCTCTTAGTGTGAATTTCCATCTTGCCAAGCTACGGATTCGTGAAAAGAATTTCGCAGATGCGAAAGAGAAGCTGTTGACTGCACAAAGCTGTATAAGGAAATATCCTTTACAGGAGTTCTCGCAGTTTCATGCTTCATATCTATACTATCTTGCTTTGTGTGAGATGGAATCGGGAAACCTACAACAGGCCAGGTAAGACTGCCATTTCAGGATCTATTTTCTATTACTAACTTGGATTTCTCAGAACTTACATTGATTCTACAGCTCGCATCACACGTATCTACCAAGATGAGATGCCCATGGAACACGCTCGTTGTCTTCATATGCTAGCTGAGATCTCGAGCCGACAGCCGCCACAGGATGAATCCGTGACCCACGAGGCCAGACTGGCAGCTAATCTTTTGATCCTCAAGCATGTGCACGCAGGTGGGGATGCTGATGTTCGACACATCGCGTTCGAAACCGAAGCTCCACTGGCACGATTTGAAGAGGCACTTGCGGAGAAGATATTTTGCCTTTGGCGTTGATGATATTTTTGAACAATTGACCATGCTATTTTTGTTTGGATGTTTTGAGTGCTGACTAGTTAGTGGACAATATTATGTATGTTGACATTGTTTGTAAATGGAATTAACGAGTTAGAAAAACACTACATTTTCGCGATTTACACACCTAGATACTCTCGGTATAATTGGTTTTATTTTTACTGAGAAAGGATAGACTACACATGATAACTCCGAAGAGAATTCTTCCTCGCCATGACTTGCATCGAACAAGGCGGAAATTCGGGGAAGCCCGAGCGTCCGCCCCATTCAGTGCGGGCGCGAGGCCCACCCATCAAAGCCCAGCTCGTATCGGCTCATCTTAAAAAGCTCGTATTGGACTATTTAGGCGAATTAAGATCAACGGCTCCTAATCCTTTTAGCTCCAGGCTTATGCGACATCATCTATATCCACCTAACCTCAATATAGCTCCACGAACGGAAGATCAGTGGGCCAGACAGTGGCAGGGAGGGGGCAAGGAAGATTGCGGTGGCAAGGATGGGACAGAGAGTACTTTTTGCCTTCTTTGTTGGAAGTCTGATACAAGTTCTAGGCGTGGATCGGCAATGAAAGCCTCCTGCTGACCCGGTCGGTTTCTTTGATCGGAAGTTGGGTTGACTTCAAGCATCGTACCCAACCAGCGTCTGACAGCCATCGGAAGCCATGGCCCCTGACTCGGGTAGGGAAGGAGGGAAAATAAGCCGAATGAAAGGAGGGCCCGCTCAGGAAAGGGTGAAACCGTCCGGTTTGCAGCGCGAGCCACCTTTTCTTTGTCAAGAGACAGATGAAACGCCCCTCTAACGAGGATTATGGCGATAGTCGCCCGCCCCCTACCCCCAGTGGAGCCCGATGTGGACGGTCTCATAACTTTAATGGGCCTCCGCCAAGAACCAGTTCTCTGCCAGGATGAGTAGCTGGTACATGGAGTGACACAGATTGAACGATTCAGCGGAGCGTCTGTCCACTTTTGGGAAAAGAGGGTAGACAACTCGTAGAATATTGAATATGATGAATACGTAGATATCAAGGTCTGATCTGGTCTTTTTGGAGACAAGAGCTCGGAAGGATCCTAATCATTCTATTGATCTATGAGTGAGATACTCCGTAGATTGAGCATATGTGCCCTAACCTGGGGCAGGAGCGAATGTTCGACAGGTGTTCCATGACCGTTGCTGTACGACCAAGACAGCGATGAGCCATGGGGGCGGTCAGCAACGTGGCGGCCACGAGAAAGCAAGAGACGTAAGCATAAAAAGTATAACCTCGCGTGGCAAGGCAGGAGATTGACCGATCACACAGGATGCAGGTACCGGTACGGAGTAGCGAATGCTAGTTGGTTCAATTGGGGGTGTGATGAGTCGAGAGAAGGAAGCTGTGTGGCATCCTTTTTACTCATAGGTGCAGGAACTAGCCTTCGATCCTTCGATCCACCAACGTCCCGCTACTGTATGGATCAAAGGCAATTCAACGACGGCCGGACAGGTCAGTTTCTGCAGTATCGACTGTACTCTGCATTAGCCTGGGGGAGCGTGTAGGGATCTAGAGTGTGGGCCGCAGGGAAGTCCGCTGGAGGACAAAGGGGGACAAATGTCCGATCTCTAGATGCAATCAATCAATAAAAAAAAATAGGAGAGCAAAAAAGAGAGTACCATACTCCGTACTCCTTTGCGACCTCTGCGCATCTGCGCATCTGCATCTGCATCTGCATCTGCAGGCTGCATCTCTGAAAAGGACTTGCAGGGGAGGGAAGAGAGAGTACTCCGTACTCCGTACAGAGAGCAAACTAAACTGAAATTCGTAGGGATCGCCCGCTGCCTTCCCCTTTTCTCCTTTCAACTTTCCCTTTTTCCTTTTTTCCTTTTCGTTCCTGCAAATCCGCGTGATTGGTCGTTCTGCCACATTTCCACTTGACCGCTCGCTCCCCTTTTGCTTTCATCCCTCCGCAAACTTGCAGAGAGAGACGGAGAGAAACAGAGACAGTGCCAGTGTCAGTGTCAGAGACAAGAAGAGACACTTTGTTGCTGGAATACCAATTCGTCCGATTTCACTCTCCCGGCCTTTATTTTCATCTCCTCCTGTTAATCTCAACGGCTGCCGCTCAGGTCTCTCGCGCTCTCGGACCTTGGTCCTTTTTCCTTGAATATACTTAGTTCCGCTGCTGCTCTCTCCAGATCTCTTTTCTTTTTTCGCTTGGGAGGTAACCTTTTGTTGGTTACATTTCATCGATCGATTCCGCATCACCTCTTCGACCTTTGACTTGAGGTCCGACTCTTCGTTCTCACCCCGTCGTATCTCCGCCCAACGTCATTGGACCCCCCTCCGTGCCCCCCGCGCGCGCCCTGCGATTCCTGCGAGCATATACCAACTGCGGGACATCATCTTCTCCTATGGAAATCGTGATTCACGTCCCATAGTTATCATTCAAGTTTTCCTTTTCATTCCGTTGTTCCTTCAACGGTCCTACCCGACGCGAACGATCCATTATCGAGCCCTTGGACAAGTGTGATGTGGCCAGGAAGTTTTATCTTGCAATAATCCCTCTCCAGTCCTTGCCCGAACCCCATCATCATGGGAAATTCTCAGGGAAAGCCAGTGGCTTGTAATGATGCGGGTAAGTTGACACCTATCCCACTGATGCTTCGGCCCTTTCTCGGCACCGTGTTTAGCATGTGCTAACATGCTCATCTAGTTAACCTTAACCACTTCCGCCTCCTCCGCGTTGTCGGAAAGGGTGCCTTTGGAAAGGTCCGTATTGTCGAGCGCAAAGACACCGGCTTGACATTTGCGCTCAAGTATATTCGTAAAGAGGAAGGTGCGTTCAATTATCTCTATCTCATCCCGCGAGTTCGCCGGAGCTCGACTAATTGCGAAAATAGTGGTTCGTTCGGAGAGTGTACGGAATATCATTCGTGAACGAAGAATGCTGGAGCATCTGAATCACCCATTCCTTTGTAATTTGCGCTACAGTTTCCAAGATATGGAATACATGTGAGTCGCCAAGTCGAAATATCCAGAGTCTGTTTGCTAATCGCAGAATAGATATATTGTGGTTGACCTCATGAATGGCGGTGATCTTCGATTTCATATCTCGCGGAAATGTTTTACGGAAGAGGCCGTACGGTTCTGGATGGCCGAGCTTGGTTGTGCCTTGAAGTATATCCATTCTCAGGGCATCATTCATCGAGACCTGAAGCCAGATAACGTGCTCTTGGACTCTGAAGGACATGTCCACTTGGCTGACTTTGTATGTTTAATACTTATATTCTACCCCCTCCCCTTTACCTCGGTGTACCACGCGGGAACGGCAACTGACTTCGTTCAACCCAGAATGTCGCGTCGGACTTTCGACCGGGCAAGCCTCTCACAAGCAAGTCTGGAACCCTGGCATATCTCGCCCCAGAAGTGTACGAGGGTAGTGGCTACTACTTTGAAGTCGATTGGTGGTCACTGGGTGTCACATTCTATGAATGTATCTACAACAAGGTATGCAAGTTCCCCACTTACCATTGTGGCCGCTCTAATATTTTTTCCATCACTAGCGACCATTCGAAGGCCGCAGCCAAGATACTCTGAGTGAAAATATCAAGAAAGCCCAACCGAAATACTATGTCACCAACCCCGCCGTATCGGTTCCCTGTTTACGTGCCTTGGGATCATTGATGGAACGCGACCGAAGTCGTCGAATTGGTGCTATCGGATTCGAAACCTTCACCTCCCATATGTTCTTCGCCGATATTGATTTCGCTGCCCTTGAGCGGAAGGAGATTCCTCCTGTTTTCCGGCCCTCCAGCGATAAGACAAATTTCGACGCGACGTACGATTTGGAGGAATTGCTCTTAGAAGAGGCACCCTTGGAGGCTCGAGCTCGGCGACAGAAGCCTCGGGCGGAGCTTCGTGAGGACGCCACTGCGAAGGAAATTCGAGAGGATGAGCTGCATCGATTGATAGAGACTATGTTCGAGCCCTTCGACTATACACTCGTCAACTTCCAAGGGAATGCTGCCGATGCGATCGCGGCTGCAACGTAAGTACTCCTAGCTGATACACGTCCGCGAGACCTTTGCTCATATCTTTCGTCAATAGGAACCCCGAAGATATTCTTCCCATCGCCGCTGCGACCACAACCGCCCACGCCCGCCATCCCTCGCATCCTGAATCCTCTATGCCCCGCCCGCAGCATGAAGCGCCATTGCCCCCTTTGCCTCATAATGAGAACCTGACCACAGTGAGCGAGAATCTCGACCCAAATGACCCGACCTCTCCCTATCCGCCTCCTTCTCCGTCGACTCGGGCATCTGCCTCCCCTCCCCCCACTACTCCATCCTTCCATCGCCCATTACCTCAAGCTCGGCCGCGCGGAGCCATACGGAAACCAAGCAAAGGAGGAGGTGTGCAAATGGTTCTGGACGAGGCTGGAAGCTGGAGTGAGCTTTCCAACCACAGCTCGCTTCCTGCAGAAGGACTCGAAGGCGACAGCAAGGGAAAAAGTTCAAACAGCGGCATGCTCTCCTTTCTCAGTCGGAAAAAGGGCCGTGACCGCAGCCCCAAGCCCACCGAACCGGGTGTACTGGGCAAAGAAGGAGCTCGACAGATCATCAGCAGCTAAGGCCCTTCTTCTGGCAATAGTACACGATCACTGCGTGTTGGCGAACACTGGTTTTCTGAACAGACATGTGTGATCGTGGTATTGGTTGCTTCCCCCCAGAACAAGGCCCCGCGTGGCTTCCTCTCCGTGTGATAACCTTGGTCCCTGGTTGGCCCATCTACAGCGATTCCGCGCCCTCATTCTCATGCCTGGTTCAAACCAGCAGTACTGCTACGCCCGTTCCACCGCTTCCCTTTCCTGGCCTGGAAGACGCGAGGCCAACTCGGTTATCCCTGTACAGCAACTCTGAGGGCCCATATCTAGGTCATGACCAGAGACCCCATGGGGTCCCATAACATCTTCTGCAACTGTTTGCAGCAAGGGTTGCCAGTGGCACCCAATTTTTGTTCTTCTAGATTCCCCGGGCTCAGCGACAATCTTATATTCTTTCCTCTTTCCTTTCTTCCGATGTTTTCTTTTTTGCCTTCTTTCCTACATCAAGTTTGTACCAATGGACCTTCCCATAGGCCATTCGGTAGGCTGTCTGCACTGGCATCTGTTTTCATACGTTATTTTTATGTCTTCCTATTCTTGGATCTTGTATTTTTGTTGGAGTTCGCATACCCTGATTGATCATGATGACAGTTTATAGTGTTGGCCTAGAGAGAGACTGGCGCTCGTTGCATTTGAGGGAGGACTGGTGTATTTAATGTCTGTTCAGCCATCTGGAATCCAACAGAAGGCGCATTGCAAGATGCTACCACATACAAATGGAGATAGAAAATCAAATAGTTCAAGCTGGTCTTCTCATTTATTCCACTTCATTTCTTCACTACGTCACTACGTCACCCGATCTACGATTATCGACCATCAGGCGGAATCAATTCGTTGCTCCGCAACAGCGAAGTCACAGACTCCACCTAGATCCAAAGATAAGACACAATCCACGACCAAGTATCAAGTTTAGATCAATAAGTCATCCCTCAATTAATGAGTAGCTAGCATACAGCAACCTCCAGTCATTAGAGCGTCACCCGGTGTTGTATGCGCGGCCTTCCACCAAACTAACGCGCATGCGGCAAAACCAAAACAACAAAAACTCCGAGATTCATCCACAAGCGCATCCATCCCCCCTCCGAGTCCCCTTCGTCTACTCAACACACTCAGCCAAATCCAGTCCAATCTGAAGAAGAACCCAAGGAATGGCCGGTCCATTTCTCTAAATTTCAATTCCATTTTCCAATCCCGACCAATTTCTTCCCATAACCCCCCGATCCGCAGAGATAGGGCCCCGAGCCACATCAAGCCAAGAGCCAAGGTGACGCCAACACGTTTCGCGGGGGACAAAAATAAGACCTTCTCAGAACGATATTCCACACCTTCCACACCCCTGAATTCTCTTAGAAGGACCTACCAAGTACGATCGCCGACTGGCTAGCCGAATACAATACCTGTTCTCCGAACGATCAACATTCCACGAACCCGATGCCCGACCACTCACGCAGCCGTGACCGGTACGGCTCACGCGACCGCGCACATGAGTACCGACGAGAACGCGATCGGGACCGGGAGTACACCCGCGGCCGGGACGATGAGGGAGATATCTCCAGTCCTGGAGCGCGGGGCAAGTATCGATTTCGCGGCCAGGAGTCGGGCTACGAGTCGCACGATGCGGGGGCAGGACGGGATAGAGATGGAGGAAGCGAGGATGAAGAGCGCAGACGGGAGAGGAGGGAACGCAAGGAGAGACGACGACTGCGCGAGGAAGAAAGGGCTTACAATGAGGCTGTTGAGGAGCGCAGGAGGGAGAGAGATATGTCCAAGGCTAAGGAGTCGCCTGCTACGTCACCGGTCAAGAAGCGGGATCGAGAAAGGGATCGGGAGGGGTATAGGAGGGGACGATATGAGGATGATAGTCGGAGCCCTGCGAGAGATGTTAGGGAGAGGAAATACCGGTCTCGAGGCGATAATGTTGACAGGGAGAGGGATGCTGAGACTGATGCTGAAGCGAGGCGGCAGAGGCGAAGAGAGAGGCATAGAGAGAAGGAAAGGGAGAGAGAAAGGAATATGGAGGCTGCTGCTGTTGCTGCTGCTGCGTCCAAATCGAGAAAGCATCAAAGTACCGAATCGACGAGCAGTGCGTCACATCTACTGAGTGCTGATGCGTTGGCCAGATTGGCAACGGAGAACCAAGACGCCGATCGAGCGGAGCGGACTCGAGATAAAGACGAAGCTAAACGAGAGCGTCGTCGACAAAAGAAGAAAGCTGCTGTGGCTGGTGCTGCTGGTGCCGCGGCGGCTGCTGCTCTAGGTGATGATATCGTCGACAGGTCAAGACACAAATCTGGTACCAGAATCGTGTCTGGCTCATACTTGGAGGAAGGCCGAAGTCCTGAGATGAAGATGCGTCGGCGTGGAGGTGGTGGCGCTGCTATGGAAGATCACTGGAAGGACGAGGCCAGCTGGGATGATAGCTTCCAAGATGGCAATCGGCAACCACGCTGGAAATTCTGGGCCAATTGGTCTAAGAAAACGCGGATTATTGTCGGTGCTGTCATGCTGGTCGTTTTGCTCCTTGTTATCATCATCCCCGTGGCTGTCACAGTATCGAAGAACAAAAGTAGCGACTCTGGTAGTGGCGGCGGTTCGTCTGGTTCCTCGAGTCCATCCAACTCCAATCTCGATGGTATCAGTCGTGATAGCATCCCGGTGAGTCCTCTCTGGCTTGTCTTCGATGTCAAGATATACTAACTTATCTTTCAATCTAGGCCTATGCAAAAGGAACGGTGCTTGATCCCTTTACTTGGTATGATACTAACGGCTTCAACGTGACTTTCACCAATGCCACTGTCGGGGGCCTTCATCTCATGGGCCTGAACTCGTCATGGGATGATTCTACAAGACCCAACGACAATGTTCCTCCGCTCAACGAAAAATTCCCATATGGCTCCCAGCCCATCCGTGGCGTTAATCTTGGTGGATGGCTTTCAATTGAGCCCTTCATTACGCCGTCTCTATTCTCAGGCTACTCCAGCACTGACAGTATAATTGACGAGTGGACATTGACCAAGAAGCTCGGCTCGTCGGCGGCTGATACCATCGAAAAGCACTATGCAAACTTTCTCTCCGAATCGGACTTTGCTGAGATCCAAGAGGCCGGACTGGATCATGTACGCATCCAGTACTCCTACTGGGCAGTGACTACATATGACGGCGATCCCTACGTTCCAAAAATTGCCTGGCGTTATCTTCTCCGTGCAATCGAGTATTGTCGCAAGTATGGGCTACGTGTCAATCTTGATCTTCATGGGATTCCAGGAAGTCAAAACGGCTGGAACCATAGCGGCCATCAAGGCAGTGTTGGATGGCTGATGGGGGACGATGGCGACTTGAATCGGCAGCGATCTCTCGACATTCACGATCAGCTCTCTCAATTCTTCGCGCAGGATCGATACAAGAATATTGTGACGATTTATGGTTTGGTTAATGAGCCTTTGATGCTTTCGATTCCGACTGAGAAGGTGCTCAACTGGACACAAGAAGCAACAGAACTCGTGCGCAAAAATGGCATCGATGCCACTGTCGTTCTTCACGATGGCTTTTTAAACCTTGACAAGTGGGACAATATGTTCAAAGACCGCCCGGATAATATGTACCTGGACACTCACCAGTACACTACCTTTAATACCGGCGAGATTGTCCTCAATCACACAGCCAAAGTGGAAATTATTTGCAACAGCTGGTATAGCATGCTCCAGGATATCAACAGCACCAGTACAGGGTAAGTGATATTCATTATTTTCTCTATGATCTCACGTTAGTAACTTTGGCAAAATAGATGGGGTCCGACTATATCCGGCGAATGGTCTCAAGCAGACACCGACTGCGCAAAATATGTAAATAATGTCGGTCGTGGTACCCGTTGGGAAGGTACCTATGCCACCGACGACTCAACGGCATACTGTCCCACGGCCGATTCGGGAACGACCTGTAGTTGTTCAGGTGCCAATGCCGATGTTTCAGACTATTCAGACAAGTACAAACAGTGGCTTCAAATGTACGCCGAGGCCCAGATGTCTGCTTTCGAGACTGCGCAAGGCTGGTTCTATTGGACCTGGCGTACCGAGTCGGCTGCGCAGTGGAGTTACCGCACAGCATGGAAGAATGGTTTCATGCCCAAAAAAGCATATTCACCTTCCTTCAAGTGCGGGGATGATGTGCCTGACTTCTCTGGACTGCCGGAATATTACTGATTTTCGCGTTCACTTCACTATCGCCCGTTAGGTGGATTTTGCATTTCTTTTCTCACCATTGCATTGTTTGAGCATGTTCATATACATTTTAGATCATCATACCCCTTGAATTCAATTATCCGCATTTATGAAAATTGTCACCAATTTCCCTTCATTTCTTCTGTGTAAGCTCGTCTGCGTCATGTCTTTCGAACCATCCACCTTGTTCCCACATTCCAGGTTGATAGGCACAACTTTTCCTCGCTTCGAGACTGGACACTCCGTTCAAAAGAACATGAACCCTTTGGAAATCAATCGGTTTCATGATCCATCCGTCAAAGCCACTGTCGATATAATCCTGCCGGTCTCGTTCCACCAGTGAAGCTGAGACGGCGAGAATGGGGATATGGTCATGGCCATAGGCCAAGGTCGACTGCGCTGATGATAACTCGAGCTCGTGCTCGCGAATCATCTTGGTAGCACTCGAACCGTCAACGATAGGCATCTTCGTCCCTTGTCAGTCTGTTATCCCAAGGATAATAGTGGCAATTTTTACTTACTTGCAGATCCATCAGCACTGCATCGAATGCGTGAATGTTCTCTTGAAGAACAGAAGCGCACTCTTTGCCATTTCCCGTCATCCGGACGGAGTATCTCAATTTCTCAAGACGTTTCCTTACTATGGTGCTGTTTATGGGATCATCCTCTGCAACTAGGATATTCAGTCTCGCTGTTTTCGAATCTGCGTTCGAATCTGGATGCGGGCCGGCTGTGGACTCGATGGTGGATTGCTCCGAGGACGAAAGTGCAATGCTTCTTGACTCTCCGCACTTCAAGGCAATGTCAACATCAACAAGTGAGCCGTTCTGATGACCTAACTCCTCTATATTTGACGCATCGTTGCCGCAACGACATGATAATGGATCTCCATTTTCCTCGACCTCTTCGTCCTGTTCACTTCGGCGTTGCCCGTTGTCGTAGAACGCCGACTTCTCTTGCCTCTCATCAGAGTTTTCGTCCGATGACTGAAAAGCATCTTCGTGCTCCGGCAACGGAAATTTTAGCCGTATTTTGAAGCAGCTCCCACTGCCTTCCTCCGACTTCAAACTGAGCTGTCCATTCATGTTGCGTACAATTCGTGCCACCAACGCCAGCCCCAGTCCCAAAACACTCTCCTTTTCCAATGGAGCAGCACCTGAGGCTTTCCCACATGAGTCAGAACTCTGCATGTCGCCTTTGCTAGAAACCTGTTCGAGCTGGCAGAACAGAGTCTCCATGGTTTCCTGTGGCATTCCGGAGCCGGTGTCATGAATGGCGACTTCTATAACAATTTGATCTGGTTCGCAGCAGGGATCCGAAAGTATACACGACTCGATTGTCACTGCACCAACCGAGGTATGCTGAACGGCATTGCTGATTAGGTTAGTGATGACTTGTCGGACCCGACGCTGGTCACCCAGCACTGGAGGTAAGCCTGAATGCTGAACGACCTGCAGATCGACTTGTTTCTGTCTGGCCTCTTCCCAGAAAATATCAGTCGCCTCGCAGAGAGTTTCCGAAAGACTGAAAACCTCGTCTTTTATCAGACTTTGTCCATTCTCTGCATTTGTGAGGTCCAGAAGGTCGTTGATGATATAAACGAGAGACTTGGACGCAGAGTGTGACCTGGAGAGACTCTCTCGCGTTTCTTGGTTGAGGTTTCCGTCTAAAGCAATCTCTAGATAATTGATGATTGCATTCAAAGGGGTTCTGAATTCATGTGCTGAGTTGGCGAGAAGAAGTTTCAATAGCTGGTCATTTTGCATTGTAGCCTCCTTTTCCTGCCAAATATCCGTGAATGTGCGGTACATCATGGCTAAGATGGAAGCTTTGCCAAATTCTCCTGCGGGCCACTCTTCTTGGCCAGTTTCCAGTTGCCTGTTGTTGCGTTCGAAAATTCTTCTGGGATGGGATGACTGGTTCTCACTTCGAAAGAAGATGATAAAGTCATGCCCTTCAGGTGAGAGAGGTATGTAAAAGAGCCCTGCAAGATGGTGAAATCCTGGTGCGTATTCCAGATCGTCGAAATCAGACAGAATATCTGTTGACCAGATAACATTACGTAGCCCTTTTGCCCTTAGATATTCGAGCAAGGCTAGAACTTCTTGTGAGTCCGGTGGCTTCCCCAGGATCTTAGTCTCACCTAGGATCGATACTGCAGCATAGTCGGCTCCGAAGTGAATAAGAAGGTCGCTCGATAATTCACTTTTTCCTATTTGGTCTGGTTTCGTTGGGTCGGTGCTTTTATCACTCAGTTGAAAGGGCAACGTGTAGGAAAGTCGCTCAATGTTGCTTGAGATAGTCTGACTCATGATCCACGATGTTCTCTGGAGGAGTGGATGGAGCCTGAATTTTTCGTCGTATGATTGGCAACATACCAATCCCCACAGCTTTCCAAAGGCGTATATCCCAATTGACATGTAAACACTTATTGATAGGCTATTCTTCTGTAAGACACTTTTAGGATTTGTTGTCAAGTAACAATGTGAAAGGTCGAGTCCCATTTTGTTTGTCGCCGAGATGTAAGCCAACTCTGCCTCATCCTTGTGGGAACTGTACGAAAGGCAAACGGTGTTCCGAAGATGTTGTGTTTTAGAATCTTCGGTGAACGTGCCTTCGTCAAAGCTCGCTCCTTTAAAAGACTCGATGTCAAGGGAGGGATCCACCGAATCTGCCATCACGATACCGTTGTAGTTTCCGTCAAAATGATACATCGTTACGCGATGGACTTGAAGTAACTGCATCAAACCTGATACGGCATGGCCGATCAACGCATCCATCGTTTGAGAGCTCGAAATTCGTTGAATCACGGGGGCTAATCTGTTCACAGCATCCAGGTCGAGAGTATTTGTATCCGAAGTCGTACTATCCTGTGTTCCCTGTCTGGAAGGAGACGCAGACCAGGGCCCTTCGGCCAAATTCGGCTCACATGGGTGATATGTATTCTCACTTCCCTCGAGAGGACTGTATTCAACTTTTGAGTAACCAGGATTCTCTGCCTCGAGCTCGCAAATAATATAGTCCTTGTAGATTTTGCTGGTATGCATTGTGCACCAAAATCGTTTCCCATTGCTCTCTGGACCTCTTATGCAGAGTGGGAAAACCTCGGGCCCGGAAATTTCCACATCATAATGATCATCCAGTACAGTTTCTGCATGGGAATAAAATACTTTATCATGGGTTTCTGGTAGTATATTATATAATGTGGGTACTTCGAACAGTTCATCGGGTGAATAGCCGATAATATCTCTCGAGTTGTTGCTCGCGGCTTGGATAGTGAGGTTGCCTTCGACTTCAAAGATGACAAGTATGATTCCAAATCTTTGAATTCCGATGGCCTCATCATCATCATGATTCCCAGCCCTGGGGTATTCGATGCCTTTCTCTATCTTCCTTGTTTTCAGAATGGTCCCACCTTCATGAATCAAGTCTTTCAAACGCGTGTTGGCATCAGTTTTTAACTGAGACCCAGAGCTTCCGTCATGGCTTGTTTCATTGGAGTCGCAGAACTGTGTCCCTTTTGAAAATCGAGGATCATCGCGTATAGGCAGATTCAATGTCGATGTTGATGATTCTCCAAGCTTGTGCTTCTGATCTCGCAGTTGGGAGGGATGATTCGGCCTTTTAGGTCCGCATGTCCAACTTTCGGCTTCTTCAGTTTGTTCTGAAGACTGGCCCTTAAGTTTCTCATCCAGTAATGCACTTGCTCGAAATCCATCCGAGAATGGAGAGATTGGGCTCTCCAATTTCTCGATGGATGGAGTCTGAAGAGCTGAAGAAGGCGTCAAATCAAAAGAAAGGACCGAGCGCACTGGAAACACTCTCTCGGCGGTGTCACTTCCGAGCTGGGGAAGCTTCAGTCTTGGTGGATCGAGTTCCGTTACCGTAGGTATTCCGGTCTTAGAGTCGGACAAAATGCACATGGACTTTGGTATCGACATAGTATCGGCAAGTGTCTTTCTACCATCTGCCACCCATTCATCCTTTTCGTCCTGGTCACTGTAGACGACTCTCCAGTCGCCGTGGCTGCTGAATTTAGGGGACGAGCTCATCGCCAGGGTGATAGATGAGCCATCGGCTTAGTGCAAATAAGGACTTAGTCTGTAATTCCAGTGAAATAATTTGTTAGTCTTTGAATCCAGCTTCGCCAGCGTTCGGATGAAGAGCTGGAAAAAGGACACAGGCACTCACTTCCTCACCCCTCCGAAACCCCAGGCCAGAAGTTGAATAGCGAGCTATGGGTTCTCACAGGTGCTAGGGATGAACATTCAAGCTAGACTTGATCCGAGGATGTAGCAAAATTTTATGGAAAAAGAGAGACATGCTAGAGCTGTCTATTCTAGAGAAGTCCTCTTTCCCCGGAAAATGAACTCACCCCTTGCCCCCAAGTACCGAACAACCTCTATCCATTTCTCCGTAAACCGAGGCCTATCATATTACTTGGTGCACAGAATGGAGCCTACCATATAGTGTCTATTTACGGTCACCCCGTCGGTTTTGTCAGGGCATAGCTCCCCAAGTGCTCCTTCTTCCGCGATACGGCGTCCATGAGCCATGCAAATTCTCGAGCGGCATTTTCCACAGTCCTGGCCTGCAGATGCTAAACAAGAAATATTTCATTGGGGTTCTTGACCTGCTTGGTCTCGGACTTCAAGTTGCAAGTAATTGTCTCAAGTTAGGTTCGCCGGTCCGTCGAACATCTGGGACGCATGTTTAGAATAGTACACACATTCGCCATAACTTGCATTTCCACGGCACTCTCACGGAAGCAATCGACTGGAGATTCTGCCGCTTGCAAAGTAGAGCCACGAGTGATTTCTGGCAGGGGGTGTGGCCCTTGGTTGGACCCTGGTCTAGACAGGCGTCTAGTTGCCTCAGAACATGGTCTCAGTGCGGATCACCCGGGTGTCCCTTAGTAGCTGAAGTTAGTCTATAGTTGAGTCTATCTATTTCATCGGCCTAGTCGCTTTTTGTTCCTACATTCATCGAGTATGAATTCTTGTGGTTAGATGAAAGACTGAACATGGCAGTGACCAAGTATACTATCCCAGTCTGTTCGTGCACAGGTGTGTAGTACGAAATTCAAACCACGCGCCCAAAGAAAAATCAAAAAAAAAAAATCTTCAAGGCATCAAAAACCGAACTCCAAGGAGAATAACTCCAGATAAGTTGCCCTTTCGGGGCTCATTTCCGGACCGCGTGCAGATTGCCATGGGCCATTGCTTGCCACCCGCAATTTGACTCGTGGGCATTAGCTCCGAGTTTAGTATTATCCCGCATGAGCCATGCTAAATATCCCGATTTATCCATGGGTCTGCTTTAGAGCAAGGATTCATTCAGTTCATGCAGAGAAAGAACTCGGAGCATTGTACAAGAAGTAAGAGCGGAAGAAATCATTTCTCATGTACGCCTGCGGCAAGTAAAAACAGTAGAAAGAAAACAACAAATCATGTCCTGGTGGAATACAACCATCCCTATGTATCTATCACTCATAAAATTGATTTCATCAAACTCTTGATATCATTCGTCCAAGGCATATCTACCAACGCCGACCATAAACCGAGTCCTCTGGGCTGGAACGATTCGACTGTTGCCGCCGCGCCTGATCACGGGAATCAGAACGGGCTGAATTCTGTGAAGAAGGCGCATAATCTTTGTCTTCGTCAGGCCCTCGGAGAACGCTCGGCTTCTTAAAGTCCAAAGTGTTCTGCTTGTCCTCGAAGCGAGACTCCGCATCGCGACCAAACAGGGCCATCATGTCGCGCATGGTCAGCTTGCCTGCGGCAGACTTGCCCTCGATGGTCATATTAGCGAGTTCACGCTTTCGGTTTTGGAGATCGACGATTCGCTCCTCGACACTGTTCTTGATGATCATTCTATAGATCTTGACGTCGACTGTCTGGTTGAGTCGGTGAACACGATCAATAGCTTGTTCTTCCACGAACTAGATCAGATGCATTAGTAAAGCTTCCGCGACATTTTAATAGAAGATTGAAAACATACAGGATTCCAGAATGGCTCCATAATCACGACGCGGCTGGCTGCGGTCAAATTGAGACCAAGGGCACCGGCCCGCAGACTGCAGAGAAGCACACGGGTACCGCTGTTATTGCGAAGCTTGTTCAGACTCGCCTCGCGGTGATCGTTCCTCATTCCACCATCGTAACGAGCGAAGCCGATATTAGAGCGTTTCAAGAAAGGCTCAACCTTGTCGAGCATTGACGTGAAGACCGAGAACACGATGAACTTGTAGTCCGCCGACTCTTTGTTGAGAATCTTCATCAAGTGGCGAATCTTGGTTGAAGGCAGCACACCGTCAGCTGCTATGGGGGTTTCATAGATATCCTCGTCGTCTTCGGATTCGGATTCTGTTTCATCTTCAGAATCACTCAAAATGATAGGCTGGCTCTTCTTGCGTGAAGGAGAATCAATCTCGTCTTCTGTATCCGAGTCAGATACGCCCAGCCAGTCTCCCCCGCCTTCAGCATCTTCATCTTCAGAGCCTCCAGCCTTGCCGAGGTTTGGCACATCGCGCTTGCCTTCTGGGACAATCCACTCAGCCTCCTCCTCGTCCTCGTCATCACTATCTAGAATGACACGTCGGTTCTTGCGGGATCGCGCTGCTTGGGAGTCGGCTTCCGGGGCGGCATCCTTGCGTTGTCGGTGGGCCTTCTTCTTCTTCTTTGACTTGTCTTTCTTGGTCTTGGTCATGAAATCGGTATTCAGATTGGCCTCGCACTCGCTGCAGCGGCTTGCGCCACTCTTTCCTTCCTCCTGGCTGAGTTCGGTCTGGCAAACATCGCATTTCTTCGTGACGACACTCAAAGCGCCGAAAAGGTCGGCCACATCGTCCAAATCATTCGACTTTGCCTCCTTGAGCTGACTTCCATTGTTGCCATTCTGCAAAAGAACGTCCTTATCCGCAGCCAAGTCACTCTTAACCAGATCGGGGTGGTTACAAGCTTGACGAAGACGTAAGAGCAGGACCAACGCTCCGGCATAGTCAAGTTTGCCTCCCATCATCTCCTCCAATCTGTTTTCTGTGCGTTTTTCGAGGCGTTTGTAGAAGTTCAATTCACCTTCCATAAGCTCGCCATCCACCCTGATAACTTCACGCTTGACGATATGGAAGCCATTCGACTTTTTATTCTTCTCGTCTGCGCCAGCCTTCAATTTGTCGTTGTTCTTCAGGACGTCCTTAGTGCGACGTTTCATAAAAGCCTTCAAGTATATTTGTAGGCGTTGGATGGCGAGACCGCCACGGCCGTTGTTGAGAGGACGACTAATCTGATCTCGCCAGGCAGCCAGCTCGTCGTATGGCTTGATCCGGAGAAATCTAATCAGACTCTGCAACTCATCAAGGTTGTTCTGCATAGGAGTTCCCGTCAGGCACCAGCGGAACTTGGCGTCCAGAGAGTAGGCTGCCTGTGTCGCTTTCGCGTTCCGGTTCTTGATAGTGTGGGCCTCATCGAGAATGATGCGATACCAATAAACAGAAAAGATTCCAGACTTCTTGGTCTTGTCTGCGGCAGCTGTTCCAGACTCCGACGTGAGAGTTCCGTAGGTCGTAATTACAACATCATAATCACCCAGCGAAGTGGCCGTTTTCGCACGGTTTGTTCCGTGATACACACAGACACGAAGTCTGTGTGTTTTCTCAACTTTATCGAGAATCTCTCCTTCCCATTGTTTGATCAGCGCCAACGGTGCCACCACGAGTGTCGTCTTGCTGAGCTTGGCTGCCGGTGGTGCATGATCGTCTTTCTTGGCCGCAGATGAATCGAATTTATCGCTGTGTTCGTATTCAGACTTGTTGTTTTGGAGCATTAGGGCGATGGCTTGCACAGTCTTTCCTAAGCCCATGTCGTCGGCAAGGATTCCGCCCTTAGGATAAATACCCTTAGTCGTACGTTGTCCCGTTTCTTTGTTACACATCCATTTGACGCCCTCGACTTGATGAGGGAGAAGGTTGACTTTCAAGCCTGGGATGGTTGCGTCGTCGTCGTCGTCCTCTTCTTCATCTTCATCTTCGTCATCTTCCTCATCCTCTGCCTCTGCATCATCTTCCTCATCCTCGGGATCGGCGACGTCGTTCTTCTCCACTGCCTCCGAGTCCGATGCTCCTCCGGAGGTACCAGGCGCCTTGGTATCAAGCTCCTCAGGCTTAGGCTCGGCTGTCTTGGGGTCATTGACAGTAACACCTTCGAGTTGGGCTGCCAGATCATCAAGGTCATCACTTGCGTCCTTTTTCTCCGCCTTAGCGGGTTCAGTAGACTTGACCTTATCCGCAGCCTTGGCCTTCTTTGACTGCTTCTTCTTGCCATTTTTCTTTGATTTGGACTTGACAGGCGTCTCTTCTTCCTCATCCTCAAATGCACCTTCCAGGAGAGCCTTGATGTTTTCATTCGCCTTCTCGGTATCAACATAACCGTTGACGTCCATGGCGCCAAAGCTAGGCCCATGGCTAGTGCTCTGGGAGTCTCTGTAAGTCTGATGGGGGTCATCTTTGGTCAAGTCTATGAAAGCTTGAAGATTCTTCGATGCATTTGAAGCTTTCGGGGGGCCTGCTTTAGACTGGAAGATAGGGCGCGGGGCAGCCGGTGTTGTGTGATTGATATGCTCGGGGCGTTTAATCGGGGTCGCGCCTGTTTGATACGAGGGGCGGTGATCATTGTATGCCGAGGGCCTGACTGGCTTAAATGGGTCGAATGGCCGTTTTGCGGAGGGTGTTGCCATGCCTGCGCCTGGTGTTGGCGCACCTTGTGGTCGGTAGTGTGATGGTCCGTGTTGTTGAGTAGCAAAGGAGGATACGGTGCGAGGGGTGGGGCGGTGATGCTCAGGTCTTGAATGATTGGATTTTGGAATATTAAAGGGGTGGTTGGAGTTGGCCGGGCGAGGCTGGGGCTGTTGTTGGCGCTGGGGCGGTTGTTGACGCTGAGGTTGTCCCATTGGCGAGGGTCTGCCAAACTCCGGATGTTGGGAGGCGGAGCTCTGAGACTGCTCGTTAGTCTTCCGCGGGGTTATACCCTCGACCGGAGCATTGCTCTCTCTAGCCATGGTTGGTGTTTGGTGGAGGGTGTTTGGGGATTCTTCAACGTGGCGACGTTTGCGGATTTGACAACTTGGGATCAAATACGCTCGAGAAGCTGATGGTTTGGTCTGGGCAAATGTCGAGGGGTTCTTTGGAGATTTTGGTCGTCGAATTCGATTTGGTTTACCTAGAATAGGAGGAATCAGCTTCTGCCTCGCAACATTGCAAGTTACCAAGTATTCAAGGAGGGCTTGTCATGGTTTGGCGGGGTACCATAATAACCATCAACAATCAGTTCCACTGGACTGGTGTGGTGTGATTACCATGGCGATCTACAGTCTCCGATAGAAAATTGAAGAGTTCAATCAAGCACTCACCTGAAGTTAGTACACCTGTCAAAGAAATCGACGCGCGGGGGCGGGGAGATGGGAAAGAATCGAGAATCCGAATGGCGCGGCGTTATCGATAGACAATTTGTTTTCGCCCGGCGGATTCCCCAGCAACGGTCTCTGCCTGAGGCCACAACATAGATCAACAAGATCAAGGGCAAGCAAACAGTCAACCTTCCAGTTGGAACAACAAATGAGGGCATCGAGAACTCGCCTGGTTTAAAATTTAAGAGTCGGCTGCTTTCCGTCGGTGGTTGGCCCGATAATGAACCTTGGAAGTGGTGATTTTTCAGCGTAGTTATCAAGATGTACACTGTAGCTCTACCTATAGTACTCCAGGGAAAATCATACATCACTATCATGGTATCTAGGCAAAACACTTGCTTTGATTTAATTCCACACTGCATAAAATAGAACCCTTCAAAACCTCCAATTTTATTATTTATTTATGAAAATTTCCAATAATCAACCCAAGTGTAACGCCATGCCATGCACCATCCCGATCAAATCTCACCAATCACACTCTTCAAAATATCTGGGAGGATGACACTCGCATCACCCTCGAAAAACCAATCAGTGTCTTGCAGCGGCTCCGCCCGCGAATTTTTGGGGGAGTAAGGCTCCATATTGATCACGGCAACTCGCGCTCCCTGGTCGCGGGCTTCATCAACGTAGCCCGCAGCTGGGTAGACCTGAGCGCTCGTGCCAATGACGAGCATCAGGTCAATAGGCTCAGAGTCCATCCAGTTCTCAACCGTTTCTAAGGTAGTGGTGGGCAGGGGCTCTCCAAACCACACTACTCCGGGTCGGAGAAGACCCTTGCAGTCGGGGCATTGGGGCAGCTCTTCATTCGAGATATTGGGGATATGATAGCTGATGTCGGAGATGTCAATCTCTTCATCAGACTCATCTTTGTTCTCTTCCTTGCACTCCTTCTTCTCATCGCCCACCTTCTGGTCCTCTTCAGCCTTCTTCTCTTGATCGTCATCCGATTTATCCGTTTGCTGTGCCATCACCTTTTCTTCTTTCTTTTCATTATCCTTGAGCGATGACTTCTTGGAAATGGCCAAAGCGGGAACAATAGGGTCAGTAAAATCCTCCCGGGTGTATTTGCAGTAGAAATCAGTGCACTTGATATCGAAAAGTGAGCCGTGAAGTAGATGTAGTTGTCCAGGAGGGTGTTGTGCTCGCTGCGATAGACCTGAACCCCCCGACATAATAATCACGTTAAACAAAAGTTTCGCAAGACCACAGAATTGGGAAATTAAAATCTATTCAAGGTTCTTACCGTCGACGTTCTGAGAGAGTGTAATGAAGTCTCTGTTCTTTCGCGACAACTCCGCCAATGCATAGTGTCCCTTGTTCGGGGCTGCTTTCAACGCCATGTGTCGACGAAAGCTGTAGAACTGCCAAACTAGGTCCGGGTTTTCGTCAAATGCTTCTGGGGTCGCGAGATCGGTTGCATCGTGGGTACGCCAGAGTCCTCCAGCGCCGCGGAAAGTTGGTAGACCCGAGGCTGCAGAGAGACCAGCACCCACCAAAGCGACGATACGCCGACATGTCTTTAAATGAGCAGCAAAAGACTCGCGATCGGTCAAAGGAAGAGCGACACGGGCAGCCTGTTTAGTAGTTGGGGTCATGATGAGGAATGGAGGACGAGGATGAGGATGAGGATGATGAGGCGAGAGAGAAAGCAAAATGCTGATGGAAATAAGTATATGAAGAGCTGAGTTCCCCAATTTTGTTGGAGAAAATGGCGTGGGGCGCCGATCTCAGCGGGGCCCGTCAAAGAATTTAGAATTTCCCCAGTACAAGAACTACTTTACTCCGTACTAGTTAGTTACTCGTCGTTACTACATAAGTCACACTCGCGTTATGCTGGCCTGTCTAGTTTTTCTTTCAATGAAATAGATCCTGCACTGGTTTGATTCTTTGAAATTACTTCAAAGAAAGGCTCACACGTGACCAACTTATGTGTCAACAAAGAGACCATCAGTACAACCCCTGCTCGAGAAGTGAGTCACACAGCGATTTGGTGAAAGGAAGTAACAGGTTACAGGATTTCAGCCCTAGTTCCAGGCTGTCATGGGTCCTTCATGGATGGATCTTGTAGGGGAGTTACCATGTACTAGCAGTCCATACAGCGTCGGAACACTTACTTGGCATCAAAAATAAATATAAATCGGCTATCATATTCATCTATCCTAGCAATAATCTTAGTGCTGCTCCTCGGGGGGCAGCTTAACAACAACAGCGCTCTCTGCCAAATCCTGATTCTGCTTATTTTTAGTCTCAATGTAAGAGGTGATATGCTTGGGAACCTCCGCAAGTTTACCATCACCACTAGGGACCGGCGTGCCAAAGGTCTGCCAGACAGGCACAACGCCCGTCCAAATACGACCAGTAATCTGCGGATCCTCGGTATCCTTGCGCTCATCCGAGACGCCGCCATCGCGAATCTTGCCGCTGCCATCCATGACCTTGACCTTCAGGATAACAGTGGATGACATTTCCGCCTTGTCGGGAGGAACGCGGGAGTTATCCCAGCGATCGTCAAGAACGGAGTTTGTAATCATCTTCATGGCCCATAGTTTCTCCTGTTCATCTGTGACGAGGTTGGCGTAGCCGTGTAGGACGGCGGAGCGGTAGTTGTAACTATGCGAGTTGGGCGTCAGAGATAGAATTAGACCATCTACCTGGCTGGTTGCCACGCAAATCGGTAGACCTTCGCCGTCTGAGGCGCGGGCGAGATTCATTATGCGCGAGCTGACGTAGCCGTGGAGGTAGCATTCCAGTGGCTCGTCAATCGTCGCGGAGGGGTACTCGAAGGAACCCATTTGACCGATCATAGGCAAGATAGTGGGGAAAGACTCGTCTGGGCCTGGATTAAAGGACACATGGAGCACTGGGGAGGCATTTATGATGGTGTGAATTGGACCAAGGTCATATGTGGCTGGAAGGGTAGTCCACAGTCAGTAATAGTACTGGGGCTTCGTCAGGGTGCAATACTAGTAGCAAAACATACCGCGGTGCTTGTATCGGTTGACGGTGTTCGACGACCGTTTGGGGTAGGTGAGGGTTCTTCCCATTTTGTTTCAATTATTGAACTGATCGAGAGTCTGCGATTCTAGTAGCCTGAGTTGGTTCAAGTTGTGTACCAAGTGTTCAAGTTGAAGTTTGGGAGATGCTCGTTTATATATCTGTTGAGTAGCAGCTCCTTGACCACCTGGACAGCTGGATATCCAATTTACCAGTGCCACAGTCTGCTATCATCATTTCCAACTGAATACGACGCGCTTTAGCCCGCCTATTTGAGTAGGTCCATCCGTGCCAGCGTCGACGGCGATTGGCCGCGAGCCTTAACTGAACCAGGAAAGGGTTGCGCCAGAGCAGACTGACTGGAAGATGGGTATTCGCCCGAGAATTTGAAACTATATACATGACATGATGGCTTGAAGAGGTAATGATCGGTGAATTCTATGTTGAAGGGCGTAGACCTGGGAACCCTGGTAGATCCAAGATGATGAGGTAGATACTGTGCAGTAGTACTGCGATGTATGCTGATTGCAACGCTTTGTTGGTGATTGGTCCACACCGCCGACGGGGGCCATTTCGATCAATTGGAAGCACCTCCAGCAAGCTATCGTTATCACCGGTCACCTCCGTCAGGGTATACAGATCGCAATGGCATGCAGGTCACTCGCCCGATGCGCTCGCCTGCGCCCTTCGTCTCGCCCGAGTCTGCTCAGCCTGACACAACCGTCCCGTCACAATTTCCTTCGTGCCCCTTCGCGCTCGTCCAGGACTTACGCTACCTCCGAGTCCGTCTTCGCCGCGGACCTCAAGTTCGGCCAGCCTTTGCACGAGACACACCCCCACCTCCTCGATCCCGGTGAACGTATGTGCATATACTTGCTGTTTTGGATCTTCCTGAATCACTGCGAAAGATTGGACTGACGCCCAAAAAATTATAGTTACTCCGGGTATCACCGCACTCGAATATGCCCAGCGTCGGTCGCGCCTCGCCAACAAGCTCCCCAAGGGTGCCGTCGCTATTCTCGCCGCGTCCGAAGTGAAGTATCGCGCGCCGGGGATCTTTAATGAGTACCGACAGGAGTCCAATTTCTTCTATCTTACAGGTGGGTACAATCAAGGGCGAAAGTTGCCAGAGGAAATCATTTTGACCATGGATTAGGATTCAACGAGCCCAACGCACTTGCAGTAATTGGAAACGATGGATCCGGAGATAATCACACCTTCCACCTCTACGTGAGGGAGAAGGACGCTCGAGCTGAACTCTGGGATGGTGCGAGGTCCGGCACACAGGCTGCCGTGGACGTCTTCAACGCGGATGAGGTGGGTTCTGCACGTCGCGTAGTTACAGGCGCAATTAAACATAATAGACGGAAACAAGGCTAACACATCTGGGTATACAGACAGGGAATATTGAAAACATCGGAGACATTCTCCCCAGAATTGTGACCAGCGCCTCGGAGGTTTACTCTGACATCCCCTCACTCGATAACGCGAGGTCATCCCTGCACCGATATCTCTACGGACCGACTGTTGCGTCAGAAAAGCTGAAGAAATTCGTGGATCACCGCAAGGTCAAACCCCTCAAGTCGATCCTTAACGAGATGCGAGCCTTCAAGAGCGAGAACGAGGTGGTACATATGCGCATGCTGGGACAGGCCGCTGGGCGCTCATTCACGGACTCGATGCGTCAGACTTTCACTACAGAGAAAGCTTTGATGTCGTATCTGGAATATCAGTTCAAGGTGAACGGCTGTGATGGGAGCGCTTTTGTTCCTGTCGTTGCGGGCGGACAGGTATGCGATGCTAAGGGCTTTTGCAAAGATAAACACATGCTAATGAAAAGCAGAATGCACTGAGTATTCATTACACGAGAAACGACGATGCTCTGCGGTATGTCTCTGTCTCGCTTTGCGATTGAGCAATATAACTAACGAAATTAATTAGGGACGGAGATCTCATTCTTGTTGACGGTGGTGGTGTAAGTACCCGACAATCCCGGCTTTCCTCTATCCCATGAGGAAATGGGAAATGAAAGTTCTGACCGACTTTTAGGAACTCGGTGGCTATATTTCTGATATCACAAGAACTTGGCCCGTCAGCGGCAAGTTCACTGATCCCCAGCGGGACTTGTACAATGCGGTGCTCAACGTGCACCGTATGAGCCTGGCTCTTTGCCGTGAGAATGCCAATCTCTCGTTGGATAAACTTCACGGCATTGCCGAGAACGGACTCAAGGACCAGCTAAAGCAGCTTGGATTCGACATGTCTGGCACGGTATGTAGTACTATCCCCATAAACTATGACGAGGGGGCCACAACCACAACTGACACTATACCAGGCTATCAATACCCTCTTCCCCCATCACCTGGGTCATTATATTGGCCTCGATGTACATGATTGCCCCGGATACTCCCGGGGATATAACCTGAAGGCTGGACAGTGTATTACTATCGAACCGTAAGTCCCCCCCCCCTCCGGGCCATATATCCCAGTACCATGTCACTAATCGACTACAGTGGTATTTATGTCCCGAACGATGAGCGATGGCCAGAGCATTTCCGTGGTATTGGCATTCGCATCGAAGATAGTGTCTGCGTTGGAGATGAGCACCCCATTGTTCTGACTCCCGAGGCTGTCAAAGAGGTATGTTTATGTTTGTTTAGATCGACATTGTATGAGTGAGGGGCTAACTCGAGTACTAGGTTGATGATATTGAAGCACTGCGTAGTTAGAAATGTCAACACATGTATAGTAGCTATCAGATACCCTCTTGAAACCAAATGTACAATACTTCTCCAGCCTCCTCTCCCCCTGCTCGACGTGACGTGGGGGCTATTACTTTCTATGGTGGCTGGCCGGTGGTTAGCGGTGGTTGGTATTATTTCTTTGTTGCGATGATCAAAATGAACGAGGAAAAGCAAGAATAAGGAAGTCTGGAATTCCTCAAAGAAATATAGAGTCGAAAATCAAATAAGCATTAGAAATCCGAGAAATGCCCGGCACGTCGCGCCCGTAGGAATGTAATGTTGATGTTCATGCTTCGCGCGACCCTGTTGGTTGTCCCGGCGCAGGCAAAACAAACGGAGCGGGTCTCCACCACACCCATTTTGCCCTTCGACCTCTTCCTTCTTCAACCCCAATTTCACAACCTCAACCTCAACCTCCACTTGACTGTCTTCCCTCGTGGTGGAATTGAATTCTCTCTCCAGTTCGAATTCGACCGTTCTCTGTGCTACCATGCAGTGCTCCCTCTAAAATCACTGTCGGGACCAGCTAAGGACGTGTAGCACGTCGCGTGCTCGAACTCGAATACCCCTCTCTAACAGCTTGACCCCCAGCTGTGCAGAATCGAAGCTATCAACACGCTTGATCTGCCAAGCAGAGATATCGTGTCCATATGGCCGCTGTATTCGTGCCCCCCTCACCCCAAACCTCCCTGAACATGTCGACTCGACGCCCTCTCGCCAACGTGCCGAATGCAACCAATTCTCCCCATAGGACCGGGCTCCTGCCTGCCAAACGAGCTCGGTCGACTCAAATCGAGATTCCGTACGGCCAACCTCCGCCCAAGAAGCAAGTGATGGATGTCGCGGAGCAAGAGACTCGATCTCCCTCGCGGAGTAGATCCACGCTTCAACAAAGCACTGAGTCTAGGCTCTTTGCTCGCCGGTCCAACAATGCCAACCCCAGCGCGTTTGAGAAGAAGCTCGTTGCGGCGAGAGATCGGGAACGGCAGCCCGTCGTGAAGGGAACCAAAGGCGAGAGGCCATCCGCGGATACACTGGATAACATTCGTCAATGGCAACGACATTACCGCAAAGCTTTCCCGCAGTTTGTCTTCTATTTCGATAGTATCCCGGAAGATGTTCGCCAAAAGTTCTCGCGTCAGGTTGTTGCACTTGGAGCTGTAAGCGACTCCCTTTCCGTCCGAAGATGCATCGCGTCTATAGATGTTGTGCCATTTCGTCCTGTTATGGAACTGATGAACGTCTTTCCTTTTGTTCGGAGTAATTGCTAACATTCATTTATAGCGCGAGGAGAAGTTCTTTTCACGACTAGTCACCCACGTCGTCACCTCTCGTCCCATCCCTGCCGAAGCCGTCACAAGCCCAACCGAAGAGTCCACAGCTACACCAGAAGCCAGTGGTGATGCTCATGTTCAAACCGTCAACCCATCGTTACTGGACAAGAGTGCTGGTCGCCGGGATCAAGGAAACATGGATGTCCTGCAAAGAGCTCGACAGATGGGAATGAAGATCTGGGCACTGGAGAAGTTGCAACGAATGATCACGACGATCAATGACAATGAGCTTGCTGGTCAGCATGATGCTGTATCGCGAAGCAAAGCTGCCGGTGGCCATGCTTCACATGGCAAGGGTGATAATGACCTCTCACGCGTCCTTCGCCAAGAGATGTTGAATGGGCCATCGGACCGCGATCCATTGGCGTCTATGGAAATGCTGGTGTTCAAGGGGCCTTTTATTTACATCCACGACATGAACGAGAAGACTAAGCCGGTTATGGTTCGAGAATATTCGCGCGTAGCCAAACGTCAAGATGGGTCTTGGCCCCAGTTTCGAAGTGCTCCTCTTGGCAAGTGTCCTTTTATCGATGAACCTCCCAGCCGCAAAGAATATGATCGACACCGCATGCGCCAAGCTCAGAAGGAGAAGAAGGCCACTCGACAGAATGTTGAGGAGCCCCAGCCTCAACCCGTCCCTACTAACGAAACACCCGTTGAAACCAAAACATCTACAGAAGTCTCCAAGCCACAGACGTCAATTGAGGAGCATTTCAGGCCTTCAACTCAAGTGGAAATCCCAGCCAAGCCTTCATTCGAAGAAAGCCATGAAAGGAAGAGCTCAGAAAGCTTTATCCCTCCTCATTTCCCTCGTACTGGTCCTTTCTATACTGGCCGCGAGCCTGCGGCATCCGGTGTCCAACCATCTAATGTCACTTCCGCTATCCGATCACAGATGATATCTTCCACTGCAGCTGCGCCCGGTGCCAAAGCAGGACTCAGCAAAGAGATTCACGGGCTGAAACGGAAGGTTCTGGAAAAGGGGACTGGTGGTATCATCACTGGATCAATGGCCGCGCCTCAACGTCCCGGCAATGGATCGTCACTGAATCCCACCAGAGCTCAATCAACCGAGTCTAACAAATCAGCTGTCCCCGAGAAGACCGGTCAGGAAGAGGATGGAAATCAATCAGAAGGTGCTGGCAATAAGCGCCGGCGGGACGAGCGACGGGACAACCAACAGAAAAAGCCCGAGCAACGTCGACGGGACCCGAAACCTGGGTACTGCGAGAACTGCAGGGACAAGTTTGATGACTTCGAAGAGCACACCCTCACGCGAAAGCATCGGCGATTTGCACAGAACACTTCCAACTGGGCCGAACTGGATGCCTTACTCTTCGAAATCCAACGACCGCTCAAGGACGAATATCAGTTTTGATAACTTCGAAAAGCGCATCCTTACGTGAATGCCCTCCAATCCGCATAGAACACTTCCAACTGGCCTTAACTGGACGCTTTGCCTTTCGAGATCCAACGTCCGCCCAAGGAAGAATATGATTTTTTTTCCGCGAGTTAATCTGTCGATGCCGATTCACCATGGTTCACCTTTGAAAATACGAATCTAAGCCTCCATCGACTATTGTTGCATTTTGCTGCCGCCGGCCCTTTTTTCTCTATCTTTGTCTTCCTTTCCGACACTCGAGATCTCTTATTTTAGCATTGGATTACCCACATCTCCCTACCCAGGGAAGTGGCATCTTGGATCGCATCACCATACCTAATGGCATCGATACATCTGCATCGCATTATGTGGAGTTTTCATTATCACCTCGCATCAGCACTGCCACGGCAGCTACTTAACTGATACAGCAACCTGTCTTGACCCCCCTGAGTGAGGTCGTCCATTCCTTTGAGCCCATCCTTCTCCTTTACTACCTTTCTCCCCACTGTATTTTCTATTCAACTTTTTCTTCCCATTTTTGCATGAACGCATTCGTTACGGAAAACGCAACTACTTATACAATGCCTCGGTGTGCCAGGCTTTATCAAATCATGATTCCCACCCATATTTTCCTTGTTTTGTTTTGTTTCTTTTCTGGTGCCCAGGCAGTGGTGCACCCACTCCGCGGATCTTCTATCCGGATGTCTGGAGGCTCACTGTCCACCGTGGCCTCGTGGTGTATGGGCGGTTCCTGTCGACGTTTGACATGACTGCAAGGAGGGGTGATGCATTGCATTGCATGGCATTGCATCCTGTTACATGATCTCATCTGTCAAAAGTGCCTACGGGCCTAATTGTTCGCTCATCTACCCTGCTTTCTCTTGTTTGTTCATCCGGTGGAGTCCTTTGTACCCTTTCCCCTTATTTTTCGGGTCTTAATACCCGGCGCAAGTGGTGGTTTTTTAGTTCTGTTCACTCCAGTAGTATCTACAATCTATTGACTCTACAATAATCACTTTCTGTTTCCTCCTGTTCTAGCCGGAATCCCTTCCTCACGAGCTCTGACTATGCGACATCGGCTGTTAATTTCACCCGCCGATTCTGTTCATCCTCGGTTATCACACGATATAATCTAATGCTTACTTCAAATGCTCCAGTCAGTTCCCAAGTCCCAAGTATACCAAGCAGTCCTCAGCACTCTCCCCGCACTAACCCCAAAACAGCAGTTACCTCGGCCACGCATTCGGGAAGCGGTGAGCCGATTACGCCGAATACAGGAGATACAGTACTTAAGTATGTATCTGGTGTACTATTGGTCTTCCACAGCTCATCGAAGAAACTATATCCAAACAATTTTTCTTTTTAGAAATAGACAGCCAGAAGCCATGCAATAATCACAGACCGAACAATGTATACTATATGCCCAGCATTAAACTACCCCACCATGTCTCGCCCCACCAGGTAGAGCAGATCACCAGTAACCGCAAACAACCGAACTCCGGTAATGGCGGTATTGGCAGTACTGGCAGTACCCAGTGGCGGGCATCTTTAATGCCGCGGCGGGTCGAAGCTCAACCTCAGAGATTCTTTTTTTTTAAGCGGAGATGCTCCCGTCTACGCTGCATAACCCAGAACTTCCCGGACAGATGGAAGTGGTGTTTATCCATTTAAACGCCCTCATATTGAGAGAAGCAACAACGTGAAATCTACCCCAGAACTCCAGAAATCACCCTTCCTTTCCTTCCACGTGCCGAGGAATTTTGTGAGGTCATTGCCGTGACATCTGACTTTGAGCTTCGTTGCACTGCGAACAATCGGTCTACAGCTTGGGTTTTCTTCTTTGATTTTCCTTCTTATACCCTCTTAGTCTGAAGTGTGAGCTTGTATTGAGCTGTACTGCTTGAATCCTCTCGCTTTCCGCTGTCCTCCGGGGCTTCTTCCCTCATACCGTCTTGCCTCGCTACCTCCATCGATCTGATCGGCGCCACTATGACTGTCCCTACTTCGGCCCTACGGCCGCTCTCACGAAGAAGCTTCCTGGCCCCATGCCTACTGGCTTCAAGCGCATTGCGCGCCACTACGCCCCGCTTCCAGAAGGATGTCACAGCCTCTCGATCTCCCACTCTCTCAACTCCCTCCTCGCCGCTTCGCTGCCAGATCCGATACAGCTCCTATAACTCGCCCGATCCCGCGCCAAATACCCCCAATGCCCGGAAGAAGGTCACCATGCAGACATTGAAAACCCTTTATAAGAAGGGTGAGCCGATCACCATGTTGACGGCGCATGATTTCCCCAGTGCCCATGTTGCTGATGTCGCGGGGATGGATGTCGTATTGGTCGGTGATAGTCTGGGCATGGTGGCGCTAGGATTGGATAACACGACGGAGGTGAATATGGATGATATGATCTTGCATTGTAGGAGTGTGGTCCGTGGGGCGAAGAGCGCATTCATTGTAAGTTGCCTTGTGGTTTGGTCCCGGTTGCATACTAGCATGGACTAACAGTGTGTTTCTTTCCTTAGGTGGGTGATCTGCCAATGGGGTCTTATGAGATCTCCCCCGAGCAAGCGGTGGAGTCTTCTCTTCGTCTCGTGAAGGAAGGTCGGGTACAGGGAGTCAAAATCGAAGGTGGCGAGGAATTGGGACCGACGATCAAGCGGATAACACAGGCTGGGATCCCGGTCGTCGGACACGTGGGGCTCACTCCTCAACGTCAGAATGCTCTCGGCGGCTTCCGGGTCCAGGGAAAGACGTGCACGAGTGCGATGCAGCTCCTGAAAGACGCGCTGGTCATGCAAGAGGCTGGAGTATTCATGTTTGTCCTCGAAGCGATGCCTCCAGAGGTAGCCGCTCTTATCACGCAAAGGCTCAAGGTTCCGACGATCGGGATTGGCGCTGGCAACGGCTGCTCCGGCCAGGTGCTGGTTCAGATTGATATGACTGGCAACTTCCAGCCGGGTCGATTTGTTCCGAAATTCGTGAAGAAGTATGCAGACGTCTGGGGGGAGGCCGCCCGTGGCATTGCACAGTATCGCGATGAAGTTAAGAGTCGCGCATTCCCGTCACAGGAATACACGTATCCCATCACAGAGGAGGAACTGCAAAAGTTCGAGAAGACGGTGGACGAAATTTATGGCAAATAAGGGAATCCCCCGTATCATGTAAACCATTTGGGAGGTATCATTTGCATGTTATTTTGGTGTCAAACAGCATCTGTACATAGTTCATTCATCAGTTCGGTGCGGCGATAGGGTCTCGTTTGTCGGAGTGCTGGCTCAACCGAATGCCGGCGTCATTGAATAAGCAACAATTAACTGATCTTCAGTTTTGAAACACTGCGATGTAATTCATCAGCGAGTTATTCTAGCAAATAGGAAAGCACAGGACGAACTCTGAATAGCCCGCCGACACCCTCGTCTAAACCAGGTGCGAAAACACTGTTAACGTAGCAGAAGACGGAGTCTGTATCTTTGCAGTCAAGCTTCTTTCTAAGGAACTTGACGACAGTTTCGAATTTTTGAGAGGCGCTAATTTTGAACACCCGATTCTTGAGTATTGGGGCGGATGGAAGCGGTTGAAAGCGAACAGTGACTAGGGACGTTAGTCGGAATTTCATCAGATAGAAGAAGAAAAAACAAGACAGCCTCCGCCCGAAAAGAGTAATATTTCCGCATAAAGGGAGGGCCAAGGTGGGCGCATCGGATTAGAATCGTCCAGTCATACCTTTGCCAGCATCAATGGCCTCAACGTCAGCCAATGCTTGGTGAGCATCACGGGGGAGACCAGTCAGCATGACAGATGCCGTCATATTCATTGGTAAGTCTGCGCCATGTTCGTCGTCTGGAATCGGGGTTTCCAGGCTTGGGGAGTCTGGCCCTGGCCGTTGTCCTTGACGGCCGGTATTGCCTATATTAGGACTGGGTCGATGGCTGAGCGGGGTGCTTCCGCTGGACAGATTGGGAGAGTTGCGAGCTGAGCGCTCCGATGGTGATGATGGGTCCATGTCGATTCTCTTATCCCCAAAGCCAAAGAGGACTAACGAAGTGTTTAATGTTTGGAGGTCAAGGGTGGGGGGAAGTTGGGGAAGTTGGGCTTGGGCGGGAGAGAGACAGGGACAGGCAGAACCACAGCTGATCTACGTTGGAGCTTAAATCCCAAGCGCCGCCATAGGCCGACTTTAAAATCAGTGCCTAGAGAAATATATGCCATAGGTTTCAAGGGTTGAATAGAAAGTATACCTGGAGGTAATCTATAGTCACTAAATATGAAAAGATTTTGCACAAGAATATTCTCTAGGTTGCCCAAGGGCCATAACTAATACAAGGTTATAGCATAGTTCGTCTCTTGTGGTTAGCCTCTCCAGACTTGATCGTGTGCGAGTACAACACATCAGGATTGAGTAAGTTTACAAGGTGGCCACGTAACATCTAGTTAGTACCCAGCCGCTATTTGGGCGCAATTCTTCTCTGCCTACAGATAAAGTAGTATCTTTGGATATCCAATGAATACAAGGTCAAATAAAGTGGACAGTTGCGTGTATTCTGAACCATGGATCCCGGCTGAGTCATCCGTTGTTCACCTGCTACGCTCCAAATGGGCAACCCCCTCTTCCCTTCTCTTTCTTCCTCTCGCATTGCTGCTACTGATACTACGGAAATAACTTGCTGGGAATATCTAGCTAGTTTGGGAGATATTCACTGCCCCTTCGGCCTCTCCTCGCCCTCTCTACCTTACCGCTGCTTCTACTTCCGCTCCCCCGCTCCACCTCCGGTCAATCTCGCGGTGACCTCATTCTCTATTTCTCCTGGTTACGCCCTCAATCAAGCTTCCCCCCAACTTTGCAGGCCAGCAGCTTCAACACCTCTTCTGTTCGATATTGCTGAGAAATCATCCCCCACCCCTCCACGCCGCCACCATGAGCAGTCCCAAACGAAGAATCGAGACCGATGTGAGTACCCCCGGGCGCTTGGAGATAAGCTCCCACGGTCCCCGCAGTCGCTAACCTGTGACTCTTTTACTATTACAGGTCATGAAGTATGCTCTACAAAGCTTCCTCGCAACTCCTTCGGCACCCATGCTAACTCTCATCTAGGATGTACGCTAGCCAGTCCCCTCCCCCACACCTCTCACCACATACGAGTGAACGAAGGATATACTAGTTGGGTTATGAAGCATATCTGACCTTCTATATAGGTTGATGAGTGACTATGAGGTGACACTGGTGAACGATAATAGTAAGAATTTGTCATGCCCCTTCGACAAGTCGCTTGTTCAGTTTCGCTAACTAATACCCCATCCAGTGTATGTACCAAACGCCCGCGAACATTGCCAAGGAAACGACTCACATGACTATACAGGCAGGAATTTTATGTCCGCTTCAAGGGCCCTGAAGAGAGTATGTGCGGGCTTGCTCATAATGGTTGGCGATCACATCATGCTAACTGTCCCAGCACCGTTTACTGGCGGACACTGGAAGATCCATGTGGAACTTCCTGACCAATATCCTTACAAGAGTCCGAGTATTGGATTTGTTAACCGGATTTTCCATCCCAATATCGATGAGCTGTGAGCCTCCACAGCATCGCATCTTGACTATGGCGTTCTAATTTCAATTTGCAGATCTGGCTCTGTTTGCCTCGACGTCATCAACCAGACATGGTCACCCATGTACGACATGATCAACATTTTCGAGGTTTTCCTGCCACAGTTACTCCGCTACCCCAATCCGTCGGATCCCCTCAATGGAGAGGCTGCCGCATTAATGATGCGGGAGCCTAAGGCATATGAAGCCAAAGTGAAAGGTTGGTATTACACTCACCGTAACGTCCAGTTCGAGGTTCTAACTAAAGCGCATAGAATACGTCGCCAAATATGCCAGTAAAGAGGCCGTAGACGAGGCGGGTGAAGACACCGAGTCAGAAGACGAACTCAGCTCAGCAGGTAGCTATGAGTCTGGCGGCGAAGAGCCCGCCGGCACAATGGACGACGTTTGATCTGGCCATCAAGCTCTCACCTGATATACCTTTGTTTCCCGAAACGGATCCGCACGCACGAACATATTGCATCTCAACTCTTCTATAACACTTTACTTCGCCATGGGATGGGATAGCGGGCGTTTTATTTATTTTCATGGGGGTTTTCTCTCATTTCCTTTCCTACTTTGATTTCAGTGCGTGGTACACATGAGCATTATTCTGGAAGGAGTCAGTGACGGACCGATGGGCGATTTTTCACCACATGTGTTACAGCTTAGTGGGGTAGTCTAGCTTTCCCTATTGCTGCGCCATTTTGAATCGATTCTTTTGGTATATTTGAACATTCAGCCCTGATTTGATTTGTGGCCATCTAAGTCGATCGGAGTAGATGGTTCTGAACGAGTGATGGGGTATTGATGATCGTCGTTCCTAGTACCCCAAACAATTTATATTGTGGGAACTTCTCTTTGTCCCTGATGTCGCCGAAATGATCTGAGGCTTTCAAGGTTTTCTCTCTCTTGACACTGTTGACACTGGATGAGTACTAGTAGAAGATCTTCTCGGCTGCCGATGTGCCATGGTCATCTTTTTGCGTTTGCAAGAACGCCTGAGATATTTCAATTTGGGCATCAGATGATGATCTTGAGGCGAACATTTTCCCTGATTAATTTTGGTTCAAGTTTTTGCCATTGGCATTTTCTACATAATGGTTAGTAGATTGACTGAAATCCTGTCCAAATTTGATAGGCCTTTGATGTTTCCAAAGTCGCCGCAAAGTAGATCTACTCAGCTCGACGCTCTGATAGTACTAGTAGACGACTGGAAATTCGAAAGAGACAATATCTTGATCAACTCTTCCCATTGGATCTCTATGGTTGTGCCCAACTAGATCTTCAGGGAGTGGGCCGCCAAGGGCGCATCATCGATTGTCGTATTAGGTGATCAAATACGACAACTCATGATACCAATCTTTAAGTTAAAGTCGCTTACGTCGATATCGATACGCCCATTTGGCAATTTTTTAAAAATTCTTGGCCACTGGGACTTTGCGCTAATAAGCCCATAAGCCCAGAGAAGGCCAAATTCCAAATCGCGATACGCCTTTTTGAGTGCTTTAAGGCTGCGCCATTCCAGGAAGGGGCTCAGTCCAGTGACAGGATCCATAATCGAACTAGTGCATTCTCCAAACACGGTAAAAGAGTGGCTTGCTTACGGAAACTCTTCGTCTGGTACTAGTAGAAGTCGGTGATGCCAATAGCTACCGCTATTTGGAATTAAAGAACAATGCACAGCCTCCCGCACCACACAGGACATGCGCCCCATCCATCATGATGTCTTGTCAGATTGATTTGTATATTTGCTTTTAAAAAGCCCAGAAGCAAGCTTATAAAGAAGCAACGATCATATCCTATGCCTACTTCTACCGCAAGCATTTTCTTCCTATCTCCTTCTACAATACCAACGGATTGTGAATAGGCCATTTCTACAGTCCTATTATCAGTCGTTCATCCACCAAACCGCAATCTAGCCTCCAACACTTTCAAATCAACTAGAAAATCATACTTCTACTTTTCCTTCACAGCAAGCATGGCGACCGACGACTGCCTTTCAGGGTATTATTATACAAACGATGGCTGTTATCGAAGCGGTTGGTACATTTGGGGACGTTGGGTTGTCCTAGTCGCTATTGCTGTATTTATTTTCGCTGGAATCGCTCTTTTCACGTACGTACCGTGTGTATTTATGGTGCAAGAAGTATGTTTGCTGACCTGATTTCTAGATTTATCGCTCGCCGCCGTCGCAGTAGAGGGTTGAGCCCGTATTACGGCACTGGTTGGATGGCGCCTCAAAGGCAAACACCTCGACCTCGAAATGGAGATAATGTAGAGATGCATAATCCACAGAGGCGAGCCAACACCGAGACCCTGGAAAACCCGCCTCCGGCATATGACCCACAACGCCTGCCTCAGTACGAAAACACAGCTACAGCCACGATACCAAACAACGGTCAGGACAAGCCTGAAAATCAGCAAGTTCGCTCTTAGGGTGTAGAGACTAGCCCAAAAGAGGTGCTTCAAGCCACGCGGGTTATAATAGTACTATTCCTTTACAGAGCATAAGTTGATGGCCGTGGCGTGACGATGGGAATGTTACTTGTAATTACCACGCAGCAGGCTTCGACTAAATGTATCATATGTTCGTTTTAACCTTTGTCTGTTTTGTTATTCTTCATAGTTGAAATATTTTTTTTGGATTTTTCAAGCTGAATGACCATAATGCCTGATATGTTTTATTTCGAAGGAAATTGGGACGTTGCTGCTTGTAAGAACCGTATCTTATGTCTTAGCACAGGAAATCTTATTATATAACCTCTTGAAACCTTTTTACCCTTAGTACTTTTTCTTGCCTCCGATCTTTCAATCAGGATTGGGGGGAAAGGCACACCACTCATAATACTAGTAGTCATGCCACTCGCTGGATAAATGGTTCTCTCTGCGCGGGTCGAGACCGCGAAGGGCCCGGACGCGATCGAAGGGTTTGGAGTTTGGCCAATCTATGCCTCAAGTATACTAACCAGTCCGTTGGCCTATTATGTGCAGTGCAAGCACTATGTATTGATCGTTGATTGAATCTGGCAGCAAGCTAGCTCTTGGGTGGTCTTTCTTGGAGGGGGTTGCGGGGTCGGCGTCCAAGGTGCACAGTTGGCGAAAGTTATGGGGATGCGTCCCATTGTGGTTGATACTGGCGAGCCAAAGGGAAAGTTGGCAATGGAAATGGGAGCCGAAGTATTCATAGATTTCGAGGAAGGTAATGCACCTCCAGGGCTGAGGCTGTTATCAAGATCGCCGGTGGGGTGGGGGCGCATGCTGTGTTTGTTACTACTCCTGCTGGATATAAAACCTGCTGCGGAATACACTGGTAACAGGATTGGTGCCATCGTGATGTGCACTGAAACACCACCAATAAGTACCATGACACTCAATGTGGACCCTTGTCGGTACATATTCAAAAACTTGACTGTCAAGGGAACTCTCGTTGGTAGGGAGTGATATGGCGGCCGCATCAGATTTCACACGGCGAGGCCTGCTTCGCCGGATTTATGGGGTTTATTCAATCAATCGGTTACCGGAGGCTGTGCAGAAATTACAGAGAGGAGAGGTTGCTGCTCGGATTGTCGTCGATTTCAATATAGAAGAATAGAGAAAAGAACCAAATACTAGTAATAAAAGTACTACATATAATGTGAATATATAAGTAACACTATTAGTAGTATACCCTCCCAACTTGACCCACGAAAGCTTATAACTAGAAATGTACTATTCTTAGCCGGTCATAGATAAGCAAGGATAATGAATTCCAGTAATGACCCAATGAGCATAATTAGAGATGCTTGCAAGCAGTCAATTCCCATCCGAGTGTGGGGTTGCCACCCGTACACGTGAGCGGCTCGCGGGCGGATCTCCGGACGCCAATGGTCATTTGACTTTAGTTTGCTACACCAGACCTTTGGGAAGCCAATCAATTTCATCCGGGATCGTTCCGATAATGGTAACCTCACCCATTGTCGAGAGTGTATACTGGGCCCAGCTCTTATCAACTGATCGCCCTCGGGACTTGTTGAGCTTCCAAATGATGGAACTCCCACGATTTTCGCGAGCTTTGCTATGCAGCATCGAACCCGCAAAACAGCTACCTCTGAACATTTGTATGAGTCTATAAAGGATCAGTCTTGTCTATCAGATCAGACTCCACTTTTACTCATTCGGGAAAAGGAACCCTTTACCTGGGGTCGGTATACTTATCCAACTACCGTCCGAGCCGATGCGGGGCCTGGACTACTTTTCCCACAGTAGGATGATAGCTATATCATCATCGCACGATCTGCGAGGGGAAGCACCCCTCCCCCGCACGATATCAAGAAAGTTCTGGGTCTGCTGTGAGGCGAATACATAAGAGAAGCCCCTCCGCAGCTTTGTCAAGCTAATCATTCGCTTGTTCACAATGACTTCCACACAGCGTGTTGTCATCATTGGCGCCGGGATTGTCGGTACCAATCTCGCAGATGAGCTGGTCTCTCGGGGATGGAAAGACATCACAGTCGTCGAGCAAGGCCCATTGCACATGCCGGGTGGCTCGACATCACATGCCCCCGGACTCGTCTTTCAGACCACCCCCTCCAAGACGATGACACACTTGGCTCGATATACGGTCCAGAAACTTCAATCGATTGAGAAAGACGGCCAGGGTTGTTTCAATCAAGTAGGTGGGCTGGAGGTGGCGACAACCCCTGCACGGCTCGAGGACCTCAAAAGAAAGCATGGCTACGCTTCGTCATGGGGAATCGATGCACGTCTCGTCAGTGCCGAGGAGTGCCTTGAAATGTACCCTCATCTCAATAAGGACATGGTTCTCGGCGGCTTGCATATCCCTAGCGACGGTCTAGCGCTCGCAGCCCGTGCCACCCAGCTGCTTATTGAAAGTACCAGCAAAGCCGGTGTCCGTTATCTCGGCTCTACCCCCGTAACTGGTATCGAACGTGCAAATGGCCGGGTGACAGGCGTGACCATCCCTGGTGGAACCGTTCCTGCAGATATAATCGTTTCCTGTGCTGGATTCTGGGGTGTTGAGATTGGCAAGATGGTTGGTTTGCCAATCCCTTTGCTGCCTCTGGCGCATCAGTACGCAAAGACGACTACCGTTCCCGCTCTCGCCGGTCGAGACCTCAACAACAAACCAAACGGTCTGAATGCAACCCTCCCAATTCTTCGACACCAAGATCAGGACCTATACTTCCGTGAGCATGGTGGACAATATGGAATTGGCTACTATGGCCATCGCCCTATGCCAGTTGTTGCTTCGTCCTTGGGGCTCACTTCTCAGAATGTCGACGAGAAGAACATGCCTTCGCGCCTCGAGTTTACCACAGAAGACTTTGCTCCTGCTTGGACAGAATCTCAGAAACTCCTCCCCGCTTTACGGAGTACTCAGATTGAGGATGGCTTTAACGGAATATTCTCGTTCACCCCGGACGGAGGACCCGTCTTCGGGCAGGCACCCAACCTGGATGGCTTCTATGTAGCCGAGGCTGTATGGGTCACACACTCAGCCGGTGTCGCCCGTGCCCTGGCCGAGGTCCTTACTGAAGGCCGCTCTCAGATTGATATGACTGAGTGTGAGCTCACTCGCTTCGAAGAAATTCAACTCAGCCATGACTATGTCAGCGAAACCTCCCAACAAAACTTCGTCGAGATCTACGACATCCTACACCCTCTACAACCAAAGGAATCCCCTCGAACACTTCGAACCAGTCCCTTTTATTCCCGCGAGAAGGGCCTTGGCGCATATTTCCTTGAGCTTGGAGGCTGGGAACGTCCATTTTGGTACGAGGCAAATGCAGGGCTTCTTAATTCCCTCCCAGCTGAATGGAAGCCTGTTGAGAGAGATTCCTGGTCTTCGCAATTCTATTCACCTATCGTCGCTGCAGAAGCATGGAAGACACGGAATGCTGTTGCGATGTTTGACATGACCTCTTTCCACCGATTTGAAGTTGCGGGTCCTGGAGCTCTTCAGCTACTTCAGCGACTGACAACTGGTGACATCGCCGCAAATCCAGGCACCATATCTTGGGTACTTCTTCTGAATGATCAAGGTGGTATCCGCAGTGATATATTTGTGTCAAGACTGGAAGAAAATGTGTTCCAGATAGGCGCAAACACTGCTACCGATTTGGCCTATATCTCCCGGGAAGCCCGCCGCCAAGGGCAATGGGTGCAAGTTCGCGATATCACTGGCAGCACTTGTTGCATAGGCCTTTGGGGACCTCGTGCTCGGGATGTGATCAGAGCGATCAGCTCTGACGATTTCTCCAATAAGGGTCTACCTTATTTTGGCGTGAAGAATGCAATCATCAACGGCATCCCAACAACTGTCTTCCGAAAATCATATGTCGGTGAGCTCGGCTGGGAGATTCAAACAAGCGCCGAATATGGTCAACGACTATGGGACGCCATCTTCCAAGCAGGCAAGAACCATGGTCTTGTCGCAGCTGGTCGCGGTGCTTTCAATGCACTAAGATTAGAGAAGGGCTACCGAACCTATGGCATCGATATGAACACCGAGCATAACCCGTATGAAGCAGGTGTCGGGCACATGATTCGAGCAAGCAAGTGGGAAGAATATGTCGGCAAATCTGCGGTGGATCGCCTCTCCAAACAAAGCCCTCTGCGCCGCCTGCGCTGCTTGACTGTCGACGACGGCCGGTCCATGGTCCTAGGAAAGGAGCCTGTCTTTAAGAATGGCAAGGCTGTTGGCTACGTGACGAGCTCAGCATTTGGATATACGGTTCGCAAGCCGATGGCTTATGCCTGGCTACCTGGGAATCTAGGCGAAGGGGCGGGGGTTGAAATTGAGTATTTTGGCCGACGTATTGCTGCAACCATTACGGTTGAGCCATTATACGATCCGGAAATGAAGAAGATGCTGACTGACGGGGATTCTAATGATCCAGAGCTTCAGAAGCCTGTTCGCTCTCGACTCTAAATATTGGAATACATGATCCATATTATTTTAGATGTTTGGTGTTTAATGTTTACCTAATGACTGTTTATGATAACGGGCTGATGAGCGAGCCTAGAGATGAGGAATTTCCTGCAGGAGGGATTGAGTGTTTTGTGAATAGTTATATCAGCAATCAATAGAATTCTAGCATCAAAACTGTACTGTACATACAAGGCGGTCAAGAGTGGCCGTACGAGTCTAGAAAGTGAGCGACCCACCAACAAAAATGACGTCGGGAGCTCTTGCCACGCGTGGCGGTACCAACCTGACTTGGAGGCACAGGTTACAATATACAATCTACAATCTACAATCTACCACTTTCTTCTCTGCTATCCACAGCTACCAGTCATCTCACATCCTACCCTGCAACTCTCACCTTATCCACAATCACCGATACCAAATCTCTTCTACTACTAGAATGCCTATCCCGACCGCCGAGATCTTGGACAAGGAGCGCCAGAACAACACGCACGCGACAGCCTCCGCTAGCTCCTCAGCTGAATCAAACAATGGCAACCACGGCCTCGGATCTGGATCAAGCACTACCAGTGATGCGTCGCGATTTTCACAACTTGCCGAGGGAGATCGGACCCTGAGCAGAGAAGAGGCTGATCGCCTCTACGAGGAGCGCATGGAGGAGGAATACGCAAAGAGAGAAGGCGGTGCATAGGCTGCTGGCTCTTTGATAACAAGTGACTGGAACCCCTAGGCGTCTCATCTCATCTCCTCCACTATACAGTTTTATTCCTGTTTCGCGACTGCGACTGTGACTGCGACTGTGACTGCGACTGCGACTGCATGCGCAGAGTCAGTTCTCGACGCGATCCCACGCATGCAATTATGCATTACGAGTGTACACTATATTGCAAACAAATTCTGGCGTTCAACATAATATCAAGTTTATAATCTACTGCTATGTTTATTGGTATCTTCTTTGGATCATCTGGCTCGTTGCTGCGTAAAGTGGGGGCACCTGGAAGAATGAGTCAACATCATGATGGCACTCTCGGTCAATCTCAAAACAACCAATAGTCTTCCCCCTCGGATACCAATCTTTGCGCTTGCTGGATTGATCAAAACCATCTTACCGCAAAGAGTCGACACAACACATTCCCACGCCGATCTGACACCTACAGAATGAAAGCTGCACCACAGGTCCCCACCAAGGGAACTTTGTACCCGGAGCAGCCTGTCAGAGTTGTCGTACCTCCAAATCCGGACGTGATTGAAACTAAGAATCTTCGCTTGCGTCCCTTGAGATCAAGCGACGCGGCACACGTCTTCGAGTTTCGATCTCGACAAGACGTAGCAGATTGGCTGTAAGTTCTCACCCTTGACTTATCTTGGAAGCTGCGCGGTCATATCCAGGCAGAAGGCTCCCAGGCTCAACGTTGGCTAAATTATCTTAGATGGCCAAAAGTACCCCACAGTCATATCGAGGAAACAGAAGCAAACATTGCCGGTAAGGTCTTTCAGACTCCCGACGCAACCGGAGCTATTGGGAAACAATTCCACTTCGCAATAATCAGCGCCAAAGACCCCACACAAAAGGTTATCGGTACAGTTGGAATCAATTCCCTTGCTCCAGCTCCTTCGATTGGATATGGTCTCCACCCAGACTTTTGGGGCAAGGGATACGCCAGTGAAGCTGTGACAGGACTGATAAATGCGTGGTGGAAACTGGACCGGATAGACCCGGCGCAACTGAAACCAGCGTCAGAGAAGGAAAGATTATTCGCTGCATGCAATAAAGCAAATGTCGGAAGCTTGAAGGTTCTCCAAAAAGGCGGATTCAAGGTCTATCAGGAACTGCACCTCGATGGAGATACGCTTGCCCTCTTTGACCTAGAAAGACCCCAAAGTTAGGGACTATCACCTACTATCTTGGGAATGGGTTGTGCATCATCTTACATTCACCCCACATAATTAGTGACGATCCCTGCCCCCAGAACTGTGAAGAGTCCTTGTTTTTGCCAGGTCCCCAAACCGCAAACCGTTAATCGGGACTCGACTCGGAAATCCCGAGTATCCATAGTCACTTGGTTATTAGGCTCAGTTGAGGCGATGTGCTGTCCCATAGATCATACCTAGATTTGATCTTCATGCTTTATTCTCAGAAACTTGAATATTTCGAGCTTTTCCTACTCTCCTCGTTTTCAGCCCATTCTGAGTCTGTATGGGAGGTACAGGTGTGTATCCCGATTAGATAATCGGTTCAGGACGTATGATGATCATAGCAGTTCAAGGCATTTTCAAGCATAAATTGAGATCTTCAGGTCGGATGACCCTTTCTCCACCGACTATGATGACGCGGGAACCCAGGGAGAACCACCTTCAGTCAACAACATTATGAATTGGATAAAGATGTGAACTCCTCCACCATGTGAACCGAAACCAGATTCAATTCCAATTCCAATCTCACTCCGCACCGATTGCCCACCTCGAAGTCCCATAGGACATTATGCGTGGGAGCTTATTATTCGGTGGGCTTGGTCTCCTCGCAGAGGTGACCGCGGCATCTGAATATGGAACATTCCTGGACCCTGCCAACAATGCGAGCATGAAATTTCGGTATTGGCTGCCGGATGCGAGTGTTGATATTGAAACTGTTCAGAAAGACATTCAAGCCGCTGGTGCGCTAGGTGCAGGTGCGGTTGAGTTTCTGCCTCTATATAATTATGGAGGGTCTTTGGCAGGACCACCTTCAGGTGCCGACTGGGCGACATATGGATTTGGGACCCCGAAATTCAGGAGTGTCTTCAAGGCCTCTTTACAGGCTGTTAAAAGTGCTGGTATGCATATGGATTTCGCTCTTGGTGCGAACCAAGGCCAAGGAGTACCGGCGGAGACTACTAATCCCGGGTTGCACTGGGATCTTGTAAGTAAGAAAACTCGAGGAGATGCTATGGCATGCTGCTAATTGCTCATTAGGCACCTTACCACCTAGAAGTTCCTATCAACGGCTCCTATACTGGACCCATTCCTGGATGGGGGACAGGCGACCTCACTGCTCTGGTATCCGCGACAGTCATCTCATCTTCGCCATTCAAAAACCCCGGCAGCAGCCTCTTTTCTACACCACCCAACAATGCTACTAAATTGGTTCTCCAAAGTGACACTCTTATGGAACATACTGATAAGGTTAAAGAGGATGGCACAGTGTCGTTAATACTGAAAAATGGGACATCGCATGTGAGCGAACATGTCCGAGCCAGCTCCAAGCAGTACCTGTTTGCATTCTATCAATTTCAAGACCTGGCAAAGAACCTTGACATTGAGAGCAATGTCACAGGAAGTATATTCGATAACGGGTCTTACACTGTCGACCATTATAGTGCCCGGGGTGCTGAAACCACGAAAGATTTCTGGGAAAATTATATCCTAAATGACGCTGAGATCAAATCCCTTTTGTCTGAAGTGGGAATATATGGCTGGGAAGACAGTATTGAGATCAAGTCAAACATCTCTTGGTCTTCTTCCCTTCCCCAGAGATTTAAAAAAATGCATGGCTATCGACTGCACAAATACCTTCCTTTATTAATGTACGGGAACAATAATCCCGGCGTTCAGCCATCTCATCCGGGATCCATCAAGAGTATGCTGGAGAGCGACGACAAGGGAAATGGCTTCGTGAATGATTTCCGTGCTGCTTTGGCCCAAGGATATGGTGAATATCTTGAAACCTTAACAACATGGCTGGAGGGTCTCGGGCTAGGATATTCTGCACAGATATCATATAACCTGCCAATCGACATGGAAACAAATATTGACCGCGTGACCGCGCCGGAATGCGAATCTCTGGCCTTTAATAACAACATTGACGGATATCGTCAGTTCTCTGGGGCCGCAAATATTGCCCAAAAGCCAGTCATCTCCAACGAAATGGGAGCCGATTTGAACAAGGCTCTTCGTCTCCCAATTTTCGAGCTCTTGGGTCAGATTAGCAGCGCATTTGCTGGTGGGATTAACCAAATTGTGCTTCATGGGCAGACCTTCACGGGCGACTATTACGAAACAACCTGGCCAGGATATCTCGCGTTTTTCCTGCTGTTCTCTGAATCCTATATGAACAAGCAGCCTGCATGGACGCTAGGCATGCCAGATGCCATCAATTATATCAACCGCAACCAGTACATTCTTCACCAAGGGAAGCCCCGAACCGACATTGCATTCTACAACAAAGTGTCGTATACTGATCCTCAGTTGAGCACCATATACCCTGGTGACGACTTGGTCAGCAACGGCTACACTTATTCTTATTTGAACCCTACCAATCTCAACCTCTCCCAGGCACATGTGTCAAACAATTTGCTTGCCCCCAAATCACCTGCCTACCAAGCCCTTGTTGTTACCGCCCAAGAAAATGTTACTTTGGAAGCAGTTTCCAGGATTCAAGAATTTGCCAATGCTGGTCTTCCTATTATTCTCAATGGGGGACTCCCAGGATATTACGCCAGTGGTAACGGATCACAACAGAAATCCGTGAAAGAGGCCTTGCAAACCCTCCAAGGCTCTCAAAACGTTTATGCTACTAAGAATGGCCAGATTGCTGCAAAGCTCAACGAGCTTAATATCCGCCCTCGTGTTGAGGTCTTCACTCCCAGAAATGCAACATGGTATCCTATACTCCGCAGTGATAAGACTACGGACTACGCCTTTCTCTTCAGTACGGATAGTACAGCGATGGGCCACGTTATTGTCAACTCGACCAAAACTCCTTATGTTCTCAATAGCTGGACTGGAGAGCGAACTGCTCTCTTAAGCTACCAGGTTCAAGGACAAACCACAAAAGTCCCTCTGAGTCTCGCCCCCAATGAAACTACCATTCTCGCATTCAGCAATGATTGGGCTTCGGAAGTGGCTACGCCTTCATCGCATGCAGTTCATGTCCCCTCGAATGTCTTGGGGTATAATTTCACTGCTTCTGGAAGTTGGGCCGTGCATGCCGAAGTCGGATTACTTCCAAGCGACCATTTCTTGAAACTCTCCAACGGCAAGACATTCAACATCTCGGCAAACATGGCTTTGTCTTCGTTTGCTTTGAATAGTTGGAAGCTGGTTGCCGAGCATTGGGAGGCTCCACGCAACATGTCAGATGTGACGATCGTAGCTGAAAAGCACAACACGACACATCATCTCAACTTTTTGGTATCTTGGCTAGACGTCCCTGGGTTGCAAAACGCATCAGGCGTCGGGTATTACTCGACACAATTCTCATGGCCTCCAACTACTTCAAACAGTACTGGGTCGATTGACGGGGCATACATCTCGCTGCCACAAATTTCTCACGGCCTGAAGCTGTTTGTCAATGAGCAGCCTGTTCAAACACTGAACTTTGCCAGGCCCTTGGTCGATATCGGTCCCTTGCTGCGGAAAGGTCCCAACCGCGTGGTTGCTGTTGTTCCGACTCTGATGTGGAACTACATTAGCAGCATCTATGACGATCTTGAAATATCGGGGTCAAAGCCCATGTTAACCTCGCTGCCTGGCAAGGTCGATACTGGATTGATTGGTGAAGTCAGAATCATCCCTTACACTGCCCACCACATTTCTCCGTAGATAATTGACCGGGTAGGTTCGAGGAGCAATCCGCTCATCTTGGCAGAAAATCTATATATAATACACAGGTCGTTCCCATGCGCTTTGAGCACCTGCTCAATCATGAATTATGTTTCTCTATCGTACATCTCGCGAGATTTTCAAGCGCTGTAACAACCTTCCATGCTCGCTCTGATTTTGAAGGCTCACCGCTCAATTTATCTTCTTGTTCCCCTAACTCTCGAATCTGAACCGCCATCTGCCCGATAAGCTCTAGGTCGCTTATAGCCTCTGGCGCTTGTGGATTTGAGATGATGTAGCAGAATATTGACACGATGGCCGAGAGGGGATAAAATAGTATCAACCTAGAATTATGTTGGTAAGCCCTAGATAAGTTCATGAGTCTGATGAAGCGTCACGTACCAGAAATCCTTTGGAGCCAATGCATATCCTACTGCCAGTAGATAATAAAGTGAAGAACGGCATGCTGCAATCGAAAGGATTAGGCTAGAATTCACACCTTGGATCTCCGGACCCTGCATGCCAGACCAGCTTCCATATCGTCCGCAGGCTTGATGAATGTAGGCCATGCAATAGTGATATTCCAGGCGCAACATCAGGGATCTGATATTAGGTGCAGAAGGTCTCCGGCCTTCCTGTGAAAAGAGCAAGGTTGGGCGATACTCCGCCGGAATAGACATGCGCCATTGTTCTAAATCTACATCTAGCTGGCGAATACCGCTGAGAATGAGGGCATCGCTTTTGTCCAAAGCTCGTCGGGAGTAAAGATCGATGTATGCCGTTGACTTGATCCGGCTTAACCGCAGGTCACCTGGATAAACCACATTGTCATCTCGTTCAAACTTGAGTGAGAAGTTGAGATTTTCCTCGTAGGCGGTTGGAAGATTGAGGTCGCAATTATACTCGAAAAGAGCCGGCGGTTGTCCTGAGCGAATGCATAATTCTTTGTCCTGTTGGTAACAGATCCAGAACAGATTTCTTAGATGGTAGTCGCGTCGGAAGTTTTCGTCGCCGGTCGAGAGGAAGGTGTTAGCTTTTGAGTAGCAGTCTCTCGTGTGGGCTCCGAGCCATAGAATGTGGCGTGCAGCAATTGTATTGCTCATCATGCCGGCTTGGGCATTGCCCGAGAGCAGGTGAAACGTCACAAGCATCGTAATGGCCTCCAGTAGCTCTAGGTGTGGTTGTTGCAGTAGGTTGATCGAAGCCATTATAGATGTCATGATTTCAATTCGCTGTGGAGCTGGCAACGCGGAGGGCCTTCCGGAAAATGGGGTGGGAAAAGTCGAGATGAATGCCCAAGTAGCCCATACACAGATCGTTGCTGTATGAACTCGGTAAGGCGCTTCCTCTCGGGCTCCATACGCCACATCCATGGTGTCCTGGAAAAACACCTCGTCAGGGATTGGCCAACTTCGACTATGGACGGTGTTCCAGTAGGCGTTAGTGAGTTGAACCATAGTTTCCCGATCGGGTAAAGTCATTTTATCCAGAGGTACCGCGTTGAGGCATCTCTCTGTGTCAACGATTGGATCGCGTTCCCAGGGTCGTGAAGCTGCCAAACAAAGATCTGCTGGCATTTTCTCGCCGGTCAGATCCTCAACCCATTTCTGGCCTTCGGGGGAGAACAAAACAGCGCCATCGCTGAGATTGATGTTTCCGACATGATGGATGAACGGGCGAACTTGAACTTGGTTGGTAGGATCTACTCGCAGGGCATCTTAATAACTTGAACACGGGAAATATTTTGGAGTATATGACAAACCTTGTTCTTCTTTTTGTGGTTCTTTCTGTGGGGAGGCAGTTTCACGCACTCTCATTAATTTCTTGTTGGTCTTCCTTTTATTTTTCGATACGGTTTCCAGGTCAGCCAGTCAAAATTCAAAATAGTCGCCTAAAGCCGGGGACACGCGGCATACCGCTGGGCAGAAGACCCTCGAGGACCTCGTTGCCTTTTTCGGTCATAAGTACAGGCGATGCCTCGATGAGCACACCAATTACATTGAGGTTGTGCATCGTCACATTTGATCTGGTAGGTGTCGTGAGTCTTCATTCTTGCATCATCGGGGGATTGGGG
>JAVMSB010000194.1:0-59468 GCA_031761475.1 Penicillium pancosmium | reverse complement strand
CCCCCCCCGCTGGTGAGGGCCCGCTGAGGGCCTTGCACAGTTTAATCATAATTCAGTCTGATCATAATTTTTCCCTACCCAACAACTTTTGATATTTCCGACCCATCCCTAAACTTACTTGGCGAGCCTGCAGATTACAGCTATTCTTGTGGTACAAGATTTACTATTCCCGAAGCTCAGTTAATGAATGGACTCCCTGGGGAGTAATCAAGGGATTGGACTTGGAGGTAAATAACGCAAAACTCCAAGCAACAATGACTGAGGATGAAAACGTGTTTTCACTTATCACAGGTCGATAATTCTGTCCCCGCACTGAATGCGACCTGGGCAAATGTATAATGGAAGACAAACTCCAAAATAGCGCGGTGGTTGATTTTTGTGCGAACCATTTTGCCAGGTCTGAAGCAGCAGCAACTAGGCAAAGATGCCAATGGTTGAGATATCCAGGTCACTGCAAATACAGATACAGTACAATTATCTGTCAAACCGAGCGCGGCGTTGATAGGCCACTCATCACCTTGCGTGGAATGCAGGAATGTGGTCCAAATCAACAAGACAGAAGATGTCTGGAATTCTGAGTATTATCTAGCCATCCCTTGCACAATGCCAAAAATTTGAAACATTAAAGCAGCTTAGTACTGAACACTATCCTTATCCATAGATCTACCATGCTGGCATCCCGACATCATCGAAACGAGAATTTCTCCAGCAGAAAGCTCCTGGGAAATAACGAATGGGTAGTACATGGCTAGAGAGGATACTTCAGATTGTTCATTCTCTTAACATTGCAATGTCAATGAATTACTCTGCCAGCCCCTTGATCACGGGCGGCTCGGGTTTTGGTTCCTGTTCCATCAACGACGATTGGAATTGGCGCCAGAATTTATTTGCTCGGTCGCATCGTGATGCAACATCCTCGGTAGAGCATCAGGCGGGTAATATTCTTGAGAGAATTCAGTCCATCCTGTAAGGTGTAATACAGCTGCAATAGCGAGACTAATTGACACCAAGATGCCGCGTCGGCGAGTCATCTTTGCGACCACTCGTGTGCTGCGCGCGAACATACATGGAGATTCATCGACATTGGTGGAAGATAGAAGCGCTTGATTAAATAGGACGGTCGCAAAATATCAGACTGCATTTTGATTATCCCGGGGAAGATACGAACGCATGCGGATCCGCTTTAACGGTTTGGCGATGTTAATATACAGAATTCCAGTATCTAGAGGACCGTGTTGGAGATCATCCGGGAGCGGCCCGGCGATCGCCCAGTGTTCACGAATTTGGCTCAACTGAGTAGATTAACAATGTCTTTTTATGGTTGGTTGCTGTCTAAATATTTTCTGTACCGGGAATTTCAAATTTGCGGCTGATAATCATTACTACTAACTCTTTCTTTTTCTCAAAAATAGTTGATTTCAAGTTTCGATTCCTTAGAAATCGAATCTCACTCGATATGTATGCCAAGACTCCGGATGCGGAAGGCGAGTGAATCAATGAAACCATGAGCATCTGAGAGTAAGCTCTTAGCTGCCCGTATTGGACATTGTAGTCTTATTCAACGTGAAATTTTATTTTCCATCCTCATCCCATTCGCCATGATAGCTCAATAGCAGCCGAAAGATCGCAGATACGTCAAACAGTTGTCCACGGTAAACCTCAAACTGCTCAGACTTGTGATCTCGGCTACGGGATACAAGATACCGCTTTTTGTTTTTCTACTCCGTCAAATTAATCATGTTCAGGTATATTCTCCTCTTTGGACAAGGTTGGTTGTATTAACTGACGATGATGGCAGGCCGTCGCTCATGCGTTTCAGGATACTTCGCACCTTTATTATTGTGGCCATTCTGGCCGGCTGCTTCGTGAGTGGATTATACCGGTACCAATGCCGGCAAACTCAGCTAATGCTAAATTATCCAGCTGACTTGGAGGTTCTTCTCTCCCCGCCGACCACAATGGCCATCTTGGGATGTCGGAGTAAAGAGCGTCCAGGATAGCGCCTCCTTGAGCCAATCATCATACGAAGTCTTAAAGAGCAGCTTCACTGCAGGAGCAAACGCCGCAGAAGGGAAAATTATGGACAAGCTGATGCCCGAGTCACTCAAGAAGAAGAAAGTTGTCATGGTCACCGGTAGTTCTGGGACGAATCGCATGCTTGGGATACCACACATCAAAGAGATGATCTACGAAAACCGAAAGTCATACGCCGAGATGCATGGTTTTGATTTCATGTGGGCAAACATGACGAGCTACAACTTGCCTAACGGCGAGCAGATCTACTGGAATAAGATCCCCGTTCTCGAAGAGGCTTTCGCACGCTACCCGGACGCTGAATGGGTATGGTGGATGGATATAGACATCATAATCATGAACATGACCCTCAGCATCTACGACCACGTCCTATCCAAGGAGGGAATAGCACGCAATATCCTTCTTGATCGCAAGATGACCGGTGCAGGCGGTCGGCAGACTGGCTACAGCACCCCAGCTACCTATAGGCACGACGAAATTAACTTTGTCATCTCCTTGGACTCGTGGGGTATGAATGTGGGCAACTTCCTGATGCGCCGGGGCGAGTGGAGCAAATGGTTGCTAGATCTGTGGATTGAGCCGCTCTACATCTCTCAGAACTGGGTGTTTCCAGAAAACGATGCATGGACGCATATGTGGCAGTACCACGATATTGTTCGGGATCATGCGGCGGTCATGACTCAACGCTCGATGAACGCATATCCAGATTACAACAGACTCGGGGAGAACTGGCAGCCGGGTGACCACATCGTTCACTTTGCGGGCTGTGGTGGGGATGCAATATGCGAACAAAAGTGGAATCAATATTGGAATATGCGCGAGAAAATTGAAGTGCCGATGTCTGTTCGGAGAAAGTTGGAACATGGCACAGCTGAGATTGAAAATGTCCAAGCCGGTGCCGGTTTGCCGTGAATATATTTCTACGTGGATAGCACTAATACCTCCGAATAGTTAAATGCCGTGAGTTCGGAGAAAAGCTCCTCGATAGGATTCAGAATCGGGCGGATGCGGAGATTAATTTATCAGTTTTACGCCCGCGTCCTAACATAATTGTTCTATACGTTCAGAATGATGGAAAGAAGTATTGTCCATCACCAGAACAGACCTAGGCTCTGACCATTTTCCAAAATATTTGAGAGGCTCCGCAATAAAGTCCTTAAAAACCGACGCATCTGTTAGGCATCTGAAGATTGGTGATAATTTAATACAGTCAAATGCCAAACCAACTTCACCATTCTCTCAAGCTCTTCCTCATCATAGGATCAAAAGCCGAGGCACCAGCTCGAAAATGGGTACACTTCAAAGGACTCTTGGCATATTACGGTTCTCGTATTTTTCACGTGACGAACATCCCTCCACATCCGGGCTGTTCATGGGAGCGTTGGGAATTATTGTCATGACCAAAGAATGCTGATAGCTATTGAGGAATACGAATATATCATTGACTGGAAGAAGCTACTTGTCCAGTTTTTGTAATATCTAATGCGAATGTAAGTGTGCTTGACGGAACTGTTAATGACGAGCGTTTTGACATTACCCGAAAACAGCATACAGTGTCTGCAAGTACCATCCGGAAGCGGCAACAATCTAAAAATAAGGAGTTAGCTCTGTTTCTAGACTCACTTTCAAATGAAAATTATCTAGGATTCCTCTGACGGCTTTAATTTTGTATTCTTTTGCATTTTTGGTTCTAGAGCTCTCACTCTAAATGTCGCTAAGATGACCCTGCTCAATAGCCTCCATCGGGTGCATCTGGTGAGATGGAACTTGAAATTAGCTTTCTTGGCTACAGCAACAATCTTCATCCATCTCTTGATTTACTCAAGCTTTGGGCAAAACGCCGCCTTGATTGGAACTTTGAGGTATGTACTATCGCTCAACATTTTCTTTGGAGTATGTGCTGACCATTCAAGAACGACACTACTCAATGGCGAACCTAACACTGGTCGGGGCCACAATACCCATTCTACCGACCAGGTGGGAAACGATAATTTTATCCAAGTCGCCCTTCGCAACATGTTTCGTGAAAGTCTTCCTATTACTGCCGAACGTTTTGTTAGTCCTACAGGAAAGGTCTATTCACTCAAGGAACAACCGAGATTTACCGAATCTCTTGGAAAGGATCTGTTGATACTCGACGTCGAAACGCGTCCTCTTCATGGTAATGGCCAGATTCTGAATGGACGTCCCTTGAATCTTGACGATGCAACATTCGATACAATGAGTCGACTAGATCATTATATGTACGGTAAGAACGTTCGTCTTTCTCCTACCAAGCGAAAGATAACTGAATCTAATAGCACGAACACATGGTTATGACTATAAGCTCGTCAAGGCACACGAAATTGATCTAAAAGGAAGCTACACCAAGGTCCCGGCGATGCAAAAGCTCTTGCGAGATTACAAATTTGTCGTTTTTTTGGACGGAGATACACTATTCCCATACCCTCATATTCCTTTCGAATGGCTTATGAACCTATGGGGTATCACTGATGAGACTTTGATTGCCATGCCGGAGGATGTCAACGAAGCCTGGAGTTACGACTCTCGCGGTGGCTTGATTCTCAATTCCGGGTTCATAGTGGTCCAACAATCCGCTCGCACCCACGAACTACTAGACGCATGGGCCACCTGCCCTCAGGAGACATGATACAATGGGTGCGCCAAATATAAGGATGATTGGCCAAAGGAGCAATACACGTTCTCAAACTGGGTTCGATATGACTTCAATCGATCAGACGAAGTGATAGCTATTCCTTGCACACATGCAATGGGCTACCCCGGTGCAACTCATGGCGGGGATATCTGTCATGGAGAGCTGATGACACATTATACAACGGCGAAGGGAGAAACATCTGCGGCTGTCCAGAGATCCATTATGCAGTATATAATTCGCGAGGTGCATCAACAATTTCACCAAGAGTATGACAAGGTGGTAGTTGACGAAGTTGAGGGATAACAAAAGACTGAGATACACAGGGGAGTTGAGGGTCCAGCAGCCTTAATACCGGGAGGAGCTATACAGTTTTAGTTTTATAAATCAATATCAAGCTGCCGAGAAAATTTTGCCTTTTACTCACTTGGTAATTTTCAGAGTTTTGAACATATCTAGTTGATACTAGTAATTCTTCCTGATCAAATGTATAGATTGGTCAACAATTGCCGCACATGAACAGTTTGCGATTCGCTTTCATTCTGATGAAATGTGCCCAAGCGTATTCATCGCAGCCTCACTTTGACCTGTCCGTTACTATGGCCAAAGAGCTAGAATCAGATCTTGTTATGAAATTGTTCAATTTTCATATCTCTGCACTGATATGCCTGAAATACATTTGATACTGTACCATGGCTATATGATCTCTATTCGTAATAGTCCGGTAGTTGATTTTATTTCCCTGCAATTTCATTACTCTACACCCAGTTTCAGGGTATAATAAAACTAAATTGAACCTTTTTAAAATAGGACATCTGGGCATCTCACAACCCCAATAATATAAATTGTGTGGATTTAAAACTGATTGAATGGAAAGGGCCCTCACCCAAGTTCTCCCCTACTTGTCAAGACCCGAAATAGTCGAATGGGGCTCATTCCATTTATCCCAGCATAGTGCATTGTACCCGAATTCTGCGGCGGGTAAATTAACATATGTCTCGGAAGCTATGTAGAATAATCCGAAAAGACAGCCCAAAGATAAAATTAGTAGTGCCAGTAAAACCTCCTATACCTAGCCTTCCGTTTTAACTGGAATTGATCACATGCCCCTACTAAAAGTGCCGTGCATTAAGGCAGAGCAAAGTGATAATCCGCTAGAAGTACAAACTATTCTCGAATTTTCATCAAACATTTCGTGGGCTAGCTAGGTCCAAACCGAGCTTTTCTTTGCTGAATTGTGAGGGCTATATACGGCTATCATACAATTTGTCAAGTTAACTTCTTGTTCTCGCATCACCCGCGTGTATCGAGGATGGGGTAATGGTAGCAATCTGCAAAGAGCGAAGCAATCTCCATGCGTAAGGTGAATGATCACTCTCTACAAAAAGGGAAGAAGCGTCTGTACCAATGGCCTTCTGCATGATATCTTGTCCTCCTGGATGATGGTACATGATATCGGTGATATCGCAAACGTGGCCGTAAATACTCACGATGCAACACCCTGTGCGACACCTTTCTTGAAAATCGGACCATGTTATCAGTGGTATAGAATCGTCCTGGGATAATTGGCCTTCTAATGCCTCCCCTTCGGCTTGCTTTTGGGCTCTTTCAATTTCTTCGTCAGATGCTTGGATGAGATTTGTCGCAAGGCCAATCTTTTCACACATGTATATGAAGAATTTCGTGTAATCGCAAATGGTCCAGAAAGGCTCATTCCGATAGTCAGAAGGAAATCGATGGTGGAAGTTGTGATATCCCTCTCCGGCAGTAAGAAAGGCGACAAAAATGTTAGCACGCGCTGTGAGGTTGGTGCTATAGGGTTGGTCTCCATACCAATGTGCTAGAGAGTTGACGAAAAAGACCATATGGGTGTCCACAAATACCCGGGCCCATCCAGCATACCAAAAGCCTCCGTGGAGGTCCCCCCATCCAAAGTAGGCTATGAAGGCAGGGAGAATAGAGCCCATGATTAGGTAGATAGTCAGATAATATCGCTGTTGCCATTGGGCAACGGGATCACTCTCCACATCTGAGATATCGATAGGGCCCCAGGTATGTGGAGTGAAACCGATGAGCCAGCCCATGTGAGAATAGAAGAGCCCACGTTTTGCGTTGTAAGGATCTTTTGATGTGTCCACATAGCTATAATAGGCCCTATGATGCCTAACCCACCAGATAATTGACCACTGGACGTTTCCCGCTCCAATAAGTGCCATGAAGATTCGAAGAGGCAAAGATTCTTGGTATGATCTGTGAGCCCATAGCCGATGGTAACCTAGCATTTTCAGTGTTTTCCTTGCGGAAGAGATACCACAAATAACCTACCTCCGGTGGCGCCTAACATAGAAACAGCACTGCATATAATTGCCAGCCATAATGTTTGAGGCTGAAGCTCGAGTTCGAAATGTTTGGTTGAGAGAATTATAGCGAACGGACCAAGACAGAGGGGGGCAAAATGAAGCAAATAATTTTTTTATAGTAGAAGTAACACTCTGAAATCATGGTTTGCAAGTACGTTGCATTTTCGGAGGATTCGCGACACATGGAGCTCCTGAGAAGTGACGAAGCGTCATAATTCGTCTCCGGCATCATCCGTCAAGACAGCTTCTAAAGGTCAAGCAATTATGTCCTGGGTATTGCCAATGGAGGCTGGGCTATGAACATCTGGCTGGGATTCTCTTTTTTTTTAAGTACTGTACGTTCCAAATCCGAACAGGATTGGTGGCGGTGAAATGAGGGATAACGTAAGGGGGTCAGGATCTGCTCAGCAGCATTGCCCAGCTGTATATATATATATATATATATTCTTTTTCATTTTCGTTCTTGGGTCTTGTTTAATCTTTTTTATATTTACTTCTATGTACTCCGTAGTTCTAAGGTTTTACTCTGGTCTTGAAACTACAATATTTATGACACGTTGATATCCGCAGATCAATTTTCAAGGTGATCGCTCTCCATCAATCAAAGTACTGATATTAGTATTGACTTTCTACATATCAATATTGTAGAGAATTTGCTATTGCTGCTACCGCTGCTACCGCTGCTGCTTAACTATTGCATCTTCGAGCATCCTCGATAGGATTGGTGGACGTGATATTATTAAAATTCTAGGGGTCTGGACAGTGCCTAGTTCCCTGTCAGTTGTACTGGTCATTAAACGGTGTATTTTTGTATATTTTCAAATATGTCTATCTCAGGATTCAGCTGAAAGACAAGCTTGCTATCGCCATCGCTAATTCTATGGACTACAGTAAGTACTGGCAAGTACATCTATGTGATGCTCGTATTCAGAGGAAAGCTTATTCTGATGTTCTCATGTAAAAATCTTTGTAGTTTGATATTTAAAATATTTCTGTCAAAAAGTTAAGAATCCAATTTAGTAGTAGTATGCTTTGTTTTATCCAGCAGGTATTTCCTGCTCCCCTTCCCGAGCCATCTACTAGCCGAACTAGCTTATTGACTTGGGTAAGCCCGATACCTATGCTAATATAGCAGACAGATATCTTAATGGCAGCTCTTAGCACCTGAGTGGTTCTAATTCGGCAAGTGGCGTTTCTGTAAATCCCCCCTATCCACCAGGTGGACCCATCTCTCTCCGCATTGAGCTAGAATTTGGCGCCAAGGCCTCTGTACCCGCTTATTAATCGGGAAATCCCCTTGGGTGCTCAGGTGGCGTTTACGATGTTGACGGACCTGATTAGCAGAGTAGCTTGCTTCTCCATCTTGGGCCCAATTTCCTCTTGAGGCAGATTGAGAAGACCTCTCCTCTCAATTTAATTTCAAGATAGTCCACGCGATTATGTCCGAGTCTGCGGGAAAGAGTGAGCGAAAACGTATATCTGTGGCTTGTGATTCTTGTTTTGTGAAGAAGGTGCGACTGACTTGAAATTGCCGCAAAATCGACTTGGTCTCGATGTGTCGGTTTGGCTGTGCTAAAAGGCCCAAGGGGCGTTAGCTGACTGACTGTGGCACCTATCAGATCAAATGTGATGACGCCGTACCTCGTTGCAACTGGTGCATGCATCACGACCTTCGCTGTACATTCACAAGAAAGTCTTTGTCTAAGCGAAAGAAGCCCTCGAAGGATCGGTAAGATTTAAACATGACGATTTATCTCTAAGCCTAGGCGCTGATACTGATGAGTGCCACAGTGTTCAAAGTTCCACACGTGTGGATCGACGTATTGCCAGAATTGAAAACGCTGTATATGAGTACCTACATGGAAGCAATGGTACTTTCACTTTACACGAGATGTTAAAGCTTGCCTGGTAACATGTTGACCGGTTTTCAGGTCTCCCGTCATCTAGAGAAGCCATTGACACCTGTTACGAGCCTACCTGCGGCGAGCATGCGCTTCGACCTCTCCTTGGTGAATGGCATTTTGCCGGTGTCAAGCTTGGCGGAGTCGGTCCCAAAAATGGCATTCCGTTCTTCTCTGCCGAAGGCCTGCAGTGGGTAGAATCGCGCTGTGGCCAGAGCGCGAACTTGGATCGATTCGCTAGCTTCTTCCATTCGTGGGGAACGAGCCCGAGATCCATATCCGACTCTCTCGGAGCTCCCGGGAATCAAGAATATTCGCAATTACCCGACAGGGGTGTGATTGAAGCCTACTTAGCATCGTTTCAGTCGTCAGCTCAACGTCAAATCTTCCCACTTGTGAAAGACTCCTTATTCATCGACACTATCAGGCGTGCATACCGGCGGCCGCAACATCCATCTGGATCCCTGGACGCGGTGTCTTGTGTTTATGCTTTCGCAGGATTTGTTACGGCCATAAATCTACGAGACAACACTTTGCCTGCCATCAAAGGCAGTGGTTGTGCTAAAGAAGCACAGAATTTGCTGTCCCAGGTCTTACAAACTCCAGCGACATTGGATACTCTGCAAACAGTCCTGATGCTGGTATGTCATCGATTTTATATCATCTGGCATATCTCTTGAATCCAAGTTAACATTTTCAGTGTACCCTTAAGCTGCTGTCTGGTGACTTAAGCTATGCGGATATCCTTCTAGCCATTGCTGTACGTCTTGTTTTCCAGCTTGGTGGGAATCAATTTCACTCTCCGAATGCGGCGCTCGTGACACAGAACTATAATAACGCTTTTGAGGAGAGTGCTCAAGTGAGAACTCTATTTTGGGTGTGTTATACCTTGGACAAGTGCCTTTTCCTCCGCACTGGTCGCCATCCGTCTATTCACGATGACGACTGTGATCTTACTTTCCCGGAAAATTATGTCGAGCAAACCTCAGGAGAATTTGAGAGAGAGGAAACCACGTATTCTTGTACACTTCTATTTCCATGCGATCTTCGGCTGAGCATGGTTGTTTCAATCATCTACCGAGACCTATACTCGATTCGAGGGCTCCAAAAATCGGATTCCGAAATTCTCATGGCAATTCGACGGCTTGATCATGATTTGGAAACTTGGAGAATGTCGATCCCTTCACACCAATGGCTGCATTCATTCTCTTCTGATACCTTCTCTATCAGGATAGTTGATACACGATCCCTGATGAATCGACTCGAGTACCATCGGTGTATGGGTATTATCCACCAGGCCAGTAGTCGATGCAAATCGTGGAATGAGGATACAAGTGGGATATCCGAGGGAATAAACTCCAGTTTGGCCTTGGCTGTTGAAGCTAGTCGATCCTCGATCTTGTATTTGAATGTGGCTCAAAGCACACTCGACGAGGAAAGCATTTGGTGGGTCTTTTCTTAGCTGTTTAGCTCGCCGCAGTAAGATATATGATTTCTAAGCTAAATTTATCACTGAACAGGTTTGTTATGTTCTATCCCATCTCGGCAATCATGACAATCTTCTGCTATATTCTCTTGAGGCCTGAGGATCCGCGCGCAGTTGACAATCTCCATCTTCTCAAGAAAGCCCCTGTGTTGATGAGGGCTTTATTGGGCCATCGTTCGCAATCTATTGAGCCAATGCATATACAATTTGTTGAAGATTTTGTAGGAGATTTAATTCTTTTGGCAAAGTCTGCTATTGCTCGGGACGAATCTTACCGACGGGGTGGTTTCTGAGTTTCCGACGCTCTTTATTGCGGCAATTTGGTTGCTCATCTACTTTGGGTGTCTTTCCCATGGGGTTCCAATCACATCAACAAAATTCGTCAACCAGATAGATCGCGGAGGGAAAAATTGCATTGGTCTCTGTATTTTTGACGGTCTTGGCTTTAGTAATAATACAACTATAGTGGCTTTAATAACGGGAAGAGCAAGGGAAATGTAAGGATTTAAGGACAGAAAAGAAAGAGGCAAATGTCAAAGGAAAGGCCGGTTCGCCTATTCGTAGTATACAGTCTATCCATAAACCCCAAACCCAAGCCGAAGAATCATGCTTTGAGGACCAATGAGATAGTCAGAACAAGGACCACGCACGCAACCATCTGGAGACTGGGTGATTTCGTGAATGGTTTATTCCTGTCTTGGAGCCACAAGCTGTTGTCCAATCTGATCGGCCTTCGGATGTAGTTCAACAGGACAGTGCCAAGGAATTGCTCTGTGGAAAGGTTGGCAAGCATAGTGCTGTCGAAGTAAAGCGTCGACAGAAATACCCACGGTTTGATTCCTTCAAGGGCTTGTATGCGTGTGATTTCATAAGCAGCATGTGCAATATTCGAGAGACGAGGTCGACGAAATTCCTGATAGTTCGAAAGTGCTGTTTCGATTTCTTCCTGGCTCACTCGGTCACCCCGGCGAGACAGGTTAGCCTCGTTTAATGCGTTGGCAAGGGCTGCAGCACTTTCGATGGCTCCGTTACCGCCTTGTCCCAGATTGACAGTCATCTATTAGAGTAATACTTAGTTTGGAATGAAATGGGCACCCACTTGCAGAACTAACCTTGTGTGCTGCGTCTCCAACAACAGTGAACCGACCCCAATGCCAGTTCTGCAGAACACCCTCCTCCATCGGAAGTAATGTGAAGGTTCTCCGTTTAATCCAAATATCACCAAATGTGACATCCTCGGTGATCTTAGCACCAATATTGGCGTTGGCAAGAGATTCTGCCTGCTCTTGGGAGAACCGCGGCGAGTCGGGCCATTGGTAACGCTCGCTCATCCTCATATAGAGAAAGAAGTAAACATCGCCATTAAGCCCGATGAAAGTGAGGAACGACACGGTCTTTCCGTGCACAATGTTCGCCTCACCAGGTGGCAGTCCTGGAACGGCTCCAGCGATGCCAAACAAACAACTGAACTCCGATACAAAGGCTAGAATCTTTTTATTAACAACGGGATTCAGTAGAGTTCTATAGTAATGATACAGCACTTACCAGATTGATCAGCCAAGGACTTTCCTGGCTGGTTGAGATCAGCATGTCTCCACATTTCGGATCGCACAGAACTATGAATTCCATCACAGCCGACCACAACATCTCCGGAGTAGGAGGATCCATCCTCAGTGAAGACCTCAACACCATCGACAGAGTGATCAACCCGAATAACCCGTTTTCCATGACCTGCATGGACCTTGGATTTGTCTTCGAGGTGATCATAGAGCAGTTGAATCAGTCGTTTCCGGGGAAGGAGACAAACACTGTAACCAAACCTAGCCATAGGGTTCGACTTAGCGACTTGAGACTCGACACTGAGGCTAGGATAGCTTACCTTTGTTCAAGAAGTGCTCCAGCGGGAGGTCCTGCCACCAGTTTGCCTGATGGAAGTCGAATGTTCATCGTTTTCAAGGGGTGGACGAGAGAGCGAAGATCCTGATAGATTCCTAGCTGATCCAACACCATGCACCCGTTCTGAAAAATAGCGATGGAGGCGCCGACAGGTGACGCGATGGGATAGGCATCAATCACCTCGTAGTCAATGTTTGCATGCTTCAGGGAGTGCGCTAAGGTGAGTCCTGCGATCGCGCCTCCAACAATAATCGCCTTTATAGGTGGCTTGGTTTCCATTGCACCGGTTTCTTCTCTGGGAATTCGATGCGACTAGATCTCTCCTCCCGTCCGTCCCAAATTCTGACTTTATATGAACGTAAGGGAGAGTCCGCCTTTTGATGGAGTCTGTGTTTCATTGCCAATTCTAAGATTGTAGTTTCTTGCCGATGACTCAGCGGGTGAAGAATTGTTTTTATGAATGCCTTGCAATTTTGAGCTGGCAAGTTATACTAGCAATATAAATAATTTCAGGCAAAAAGGTAGAGAGTCCATGTCCGTCTTGTGGGGAGTTGTAGGCAACAATTCGGTTTCACCTTCAGGGACAATGGAAACGGCAACTCCCCACTTATCCCCCCACCACATTGATAGCCCTGGCAATCTTTTCAAGATTACTTCACCACATCGCGCCGCGTGCAAAAAGAAGTGGGGTAAAGCCAATAACATTCCGATGAGTCATCGGTAGTTCAACCCTTGAAGATCCGCGATAGTCCAGCTGATGATTCGATGTGGACGGTAATAACGTTATGCAAATCCATTTTTCGTACTTGGTGATTTTTTACAAGCGGGCTCTTTCACTGCCAGGTTCCAATTGCCGACCCTAACCTATAGATTGGATAGTATCCCAGACCAGCTTCAAAAGACGTTCAAAGACTCTCAGTGCATCTTCTTATTTGTGGCAAACCAAACGAAAGTGTGATACTGGGAATTCCTAGCTTTTATAAGCAACATGGGACTATCTGAGAATATGTGTTCCCTAACTCCTTTTAAAATTCAAATCCCAGATGAAAAATGGAATCACTCAATCGACCTTACCCGGCTATTCCCACGTCCTCCTCCAACATTTGAAGGTTCCAACTCCAAATTTGGCATCACGAATGAATGGATGAAGAATGCCAAAAAGTAGTGGCTGAATTTTGATTGGTATGTTAGGGACCATGGCAATCCTTCCCTTTTTTTGAAAGATGTATCTAACAAAAGTGGGTTTATAGGAAGGCTGACAAAGAAAGGCTCAACAAACTGCTGCACTTCATTGGAGATGTGGTAAACAAAGATGGCCAAGTCTTTCAAATCCACTATTTTAGACTAATCTCTGACAATCCAAAAGCGAAGTCTCTTATTCTTCTCCATGGCTGGCCAGGTATGTTCTCCTTTAGGCCGCTAACTGCGTGTCCTAAAAAGGAACTAACAAGTGGTATCATTGATTTTAGGGTCATTTTTGGAGTACATTGCCACAATTGAGGCAATAAAATCTCAATATCCCGGTGAGCTAGACATCATAGTTCCTAGCTTGCCAGGTAAGGTTTTCATCGGTCTGGTTCCGACGCCGAAGGCCCATAAGTTTTCCTGACGTTTTTCCAGGCTTTCTGTTTTCAACTGGGCCTCCGCTTGACAGGGATTTTGGGATTGAGGATGTTGCATTCATTATGAATGATCTCATGGCAAAATTGGGATTTGGTGCCGAGCATGGAGGCTACCTTGCTCATGGTAGCGACATTGAAAGTCTAGTTGCTAGGGCTTTGGCGCTTAACTTCGAGGGCTGCCTTAGTATGTGTAGCTTAGCTTTTCTATGCTACTTATTCTCCGAGCTAATTCTCTAAACAGGCATTCACTGTAAGTAGTGAAGTTTCTCAGTAAGTCTCACACAGAACTAACTGGACTTTTACCCTGCTTCTTGAAGTGACATTGGATTTGCCCCATTTTCTCATTACGATGACACCGAACTTATCCCAGCTGAAGATAAAGGGCTAGCCCATGGGGAATGGTTCCGATCTAACGGTTCAGCATACGCATTTGAACACGCTACGCGACCGGGTACTATAAGCCATGTTCTATCCAGCAGTCCGCTAGCATTATTGGCATGGTCCGTTTTTCTCGGCAAATTGAGATCTTTACACTGATACATGCTGGTTAAGATCGGCGAAAAGTTCCGAGATTGGGTAGATAACGAAATATCGCTTGATGTTATATTGTGCAATGTTTCTCTTTGGTGGCTCACAGACTCTTTCCCCCGAAGCATTTACTCCTACCGAGAGGTGATTTCTTCTTTTCTCTTCAAAGACAAGATGTCTCATTGACCTGAACCGGTAAATTTTAGATCCAATCTCCCAACTTTAGGACCCTGAAACAGCGAGTTCGTAAACCCGTCGGGATGGTTCCCCCTTGACATCAACCCGTTGCCCAAGATGGCGATTGAAAAGACTGGTCCACTGATCTTCTTCCGGCGGCATGAGAAGGTTATATTTGAAATATAGTCTCTGCAGAGTCACCAACGACACCATCCACTGACAAGGATACAGGCGGATATTTCCCAGCTTCGGAGGTTCCAGAGGAGTTCTCTCATGACCTCGTTGCGTTCTCTCGGCTCTTCCGTCGCTCCTATCCGTCGTGATGTTTGGCTTTGTCCACTCGAGTCACCAGATCCCCGGTTTGTTGGCTTCATGAATTCCCCTTCATGCTCGGTTTGCATACTTTGGACCCTCCTTCGGATTCGGACAATCAGCATCTCGACTTCGTTAACTCCCAGTGACACTGCAGTATTGTGATCTTTCTCATCTACTAATGACTGAACTAGCAGCACCCGGGCGCTTTTCATTGTCCTATTCTGTTCCTGTGGGCATAGATCAACCCTTTGTCTGCACAGCTCTGGTGTGCAACGTGGCGCACCCCTTACCTGACAGACCAGCCCTTTTGAAGCATCAGGAGATTATCACACTCTTTCACGAGCTAGGCCACGGTGAGCAACGTTGTATTTTCCGTCTTTGTCTCCCCATCCACTCACAATATACACATTAGCCTTTCATGATCTCTTGGGAAGGTCCAAGTACGCAACATTTCATGGGCACAGAACAGTTGCAGATTTTGTTGAAGCGCCAAGCCAATTGCTAGAATATTGGTGTTGGGTGCCGGAGTGTCTTCAGCGACTCAGCTGTTATTATAGCTATGTCTCTACGGATGTTGATGAAGATGATCAGTTTGATACTAATATGAACCATTCGACTCGCCCTCCCAAGGAAATTCCCCGAAGCCTTTTAGAAACACTCGTCGAGGCTAGGTCAATAAATCAGGGAATTTTGACTATGAGACAGGTTGCGTTCAGCAATTTTGACTTGGAGGTTCACTGTCCATCTTCTCAAGGGGCCATCAAGTCGATGGAAATTGCTGAAATCTACAACTCCCTCTTGCAAAGAACAACTCTTCTACAGGGTCCGGACAATGATTATCAATGGGGGCATGGCGATGCGACGACCCCCCATTATATATGGGGCCAGGAAGCGAACTATTATTCTTACTTATAGTAAGTTCCCCTATGTGTGGGCGTGATAACTCTGTTATTTATTGAATTGTTAACTTTCATTTCAATCTAGCACCCGCATATTGGCAGCCAATATGTGGTGGTCACATTTCCACTCGGATCCAATGAGTCAACAAGCTGGTCTCAAATTGAGGAAGATGATACTCGAGCATGGCGGTAGTGGGGATGAGAAGATGGCCCTTGAGGAATTTTTAGGCGGCGAGCCAACAATCAAAGTATACTTAAGATATCTCATAGACAAATGAAGAGGTGGTTTGTCTTAATTTTTGCTTCTGAGAAGCTCCATGAAATCGTCAGCTCTAATTCCATAACCCATCCAAGCTAGATTACCTCCCGCATGGGCAGTCTTGCCGAAATACTCCACGTGTAACTCCTTGCGGGCGTTCATAAAGGACCACGCGACTTCGTCGCTAGGAGATCCAATCAAGTTTTCGGCCCAACTTGGCCGAAGAGAGATATTGGATTCATCGCTCAATAAGATTCAAACAGTTAATGAAAGTCCAGATGCTATGAAAGAGATATGGACGCTCTTATAAGCCCCAGCATAGACCAACTTTGCCTTGCCACCGCAATTTTTTTCCACGGGAGTACCAAGGAGTTGGATTCTGCCCTTAGTTCCAAACTCCATTCGCAGACGGCTCAGCGCCGAAAGGTCTGTGACGCTGCTGTTGGCGATAAGATTGTGGCCACAGGTATGGCTAATTTTGAGCAGCGCATCATACTCATACCTAGGTAGTTCAAGTTGATGAGTCGACTTTCACTGCCACTTAGATATTCAAAGGGTGCGTCCACTCCATACGGATTCCAAGTGGCTGAAGTCCTGGCTTGCAAGGAAGTCCCAGATAGCGTCATACGCAATTGTTAAGCTCACGGGGTTGTTTGGCTTCATTCTCAAGGGCTTTCCTCAGGAGAAACCAGGATAGTAGAGATAGCCATTTTCGTGAATAATCAACTGTAGTCGCAGTAGTACAGAAGAGGCTCCATTAGTGATACAAGACAGTATTAAGTGGACCGAGAACGCCAGAAGAATTGTTTTAATAAATTATATTAGTCTCGTCGCGGGTACACGTCTCTTTCAAGCTTATAGTTCTGTGCTCTGTTATAATATCCTTGAATTCACAGCTCGAGTGAACTTGAACGCATCAAAGTCCCGATTTGAATATATGTTTGCACGAGTTGGCAATTCAGGCATAAAATATACCTCAATAGATTACCCAATTGACTATCTTATTATTCATGAGACTGTGATTAGCATGTTGCAAAGGGTTAACTACCTTAAGGTACTTATGTTCACAATTTTTTCTTTATGCGCTATAGTGCGGCATAAGATAACGATGGCAAATGTGAGGGCGACGATTAGAGTTCTGGATTTAGCATACTTTGAACCGAGGCTGCCATCCACCAATCAATAACCGTAAATTTGCCGACCTGGCTGACGGTTGCCAAGTCCCGGGAATTGTGTCCAAATCAACTTTCCAGCTCGCCTCTTTGATCCCAATCGACATCTGCGAATTTGCCGACCCGTATCCGTTACTTGAGTTGTCCCTCTCTGTTACTCGCTGCCAGGGAGCTCTCCGCGGGAAAGGTTCAATCGATAGGGAATTTCAACAAAAAAGACAAGTAGTAGCTTTACATCTAATCTTATCGCTTTTATCTTCCGTCTATACTACACGTTGTGGGTTTTACAGGCGAGAACGGACGAAATTTTTGGAAATCGGTGTCTTGTAAGCGAAGATTGATGTCAACAGTCCAAAGATAACGATGCCATGGGGCAATGCAGTGGACTTGAATCGTTGTGTAATGTTCAACATAACTTCACCAACTATTCCATCGCTCGGTCTGCTTGGAGAATAAATACCATTCGACATTGGTCCATTCAATATACATTTTATTCAAATATTATTCACATTCAATTCTTTTCACAATGGGCACAGCGCAAGAGCCGTACAAGGGCGACGAGAAAACTGCTGATACGATAGATGAGACGGTACAGGATGCCAGTGTTGGTGAATATTCTGACTACCAGGCGTCCCCTGAAGTAGAACGTCGACTTCTATGGAAGCTGGATCTATTGTAAGTACTGGGCGGTCGGATAACGGAAAACCCAATAGAAACTTCACAGTTTAACGTTCCTCACAGTATGATCCCAACGATGGGAATTTGCTACATGCTACAATATATGGATAAACTTGCGCTTAGCCAGGCAACTCTTCTGAACATACGAAGCGATCTCGTAAGTGACATGGAAAAAAAAGTCTTCTCCAGCTACCAACCATTTTCACCTGCAGCACCTGGTTGGCCAGGAATATACTTGGTGCTCTGCGGTTTTTTATTTTGGCTATCTCGCGTGGAGCGGACCTACTTCGTATTTGATCATTCGCCTTCCCCTGGGCAAATACCTGGCCGTTTCTGTGTATGTTTGCCGAGTCTTTAACTCTTCCGTCCACAGCAACTGATTTGTCTGCAGGTTTTTATGGGGTGGAATCCTGATGTGCCATGCAGCCTGTCAGAACTATGCGGGCCTCGTCACTGCTCGATTTTTCCTGGGTGTCGGTGAAGCTGCTGTTGCGCCGGGGTTTGGCCTAATTACTGGAATGTTCTACAAGAGAGAGGAGCAGCCTGCTCGGTAAGAGTTCATTTCTCTAAAATTCCAAAGGCACAAAATATGGCACAGCAGACTTATCCTTCTCTTCCCTCAGCCAAGCAGCATGGTTTATCGGTAACTGTGTTGCTAACATAATTGGTGGCATCGTTGCGTGGGGCATTGGAAATTCTGCATCAGCAATCCAAAGCTGGCGCCTTTTGTTCCTGGTACTTGGGGGAATCACTTCTGGCTACGCCATCATTCTCTTCTTCATTCTTCCAGATTCTCCCGCGAAAGCTTCTTTTCTTACCGAGTCCGAGCGACGAATTGCCGTACAGCGAACATTAAAGAACAAGACAGGAACTACACAGGTGACAGAAGAATTCAAATGGAGTCAAGTTGCCGCTGCTGCGAAAGACCCACAAGCCTGGTGTTTGGTCCTTTACACTTTCTGCGTTAATCTTGCCAATGGGGGTCTCACTAGCGTGTGTTACTCCGACGCCGATATTCCTCGTATTTTCTCACTGACATATACACAAGTTCTCCGCAATCATTATCGCAGGCTTCGGCTACTCAAACTTCGAGTCCCTTTTGCTTCAGATGCCTATGGGCCTTTCTCAGCTAGTATTCCTCTTGATCACCGCCGCCATCGCTACATACATCCCATCATCACGGATCATGGCCATGATTCTGAACGTCGTGGTCGCCGTCATCGGTGTAGTTTTGATTTACACCCTCGATGACTTGCACAAAATTGTCAAGCTAGTCGGCTTAGCTTTTGTTGCCGCATTCGCTGCTAACATCCCGCTCTGTCTGAGTATTGTTACCTCTAACGTTGCTGGATCTACAAAGCGAAGCACTATCAGTGTTGCTATCTTTGCCGCATATTGCGTGGGCAATATTGTAGGGCCTCAATTCTTTTACGCTTCGCAGGAGCCAGTATACTTGGTATGTGTATCCCGTGTCCGTGTTGTTGTCTTTCTGACTGATATCATGACCAATAGAGCGGCATCCAGGCATCCCTGTGTGGTTTAACACTGGGCGTATTTTTCTTAGGCTGTTTGTTTGCTTACTATGCCTGGGAGAACAGAAGAAGGAATCGACAAAATGGGATAGTATCTGAGGATTCTGATGCTCAAGATGTTGTGGAGGAGATGCAAAACAGGACAGACCAGGAGATACTAACTTTCCGGTACACGCTGTAATGCACTTACTTGTCATCGGTCTACGAGTACTTCCCAACATCCCCAGCACTTGAAATAGTGTATGTGGGGGGCTTCTGAAGTGAGCTTCCGAGCTCATGATGAGCTGACGATGTGCATGTGTACCATCTAGATTCACAGGAGTCCTAGGGTTGATTGTTTGGCTAATGATTTGTGCGTGTTGGGGTATCGAAGTGTTAGGATTCGGGAAATAGGAAGGTCATAGATAGCTGCCCTTGCTGAACCTTGAGCTGTAGTCACTAGCCTTGCTCACCATCTCCCGGCGTTGCGCATTCGAAATCTTGGAGGAAACAGCCATATCCTTCTCGCGGTCGAATGCGCGTGTGCTCGGGTCATCTTCCTCTTCTTTGCGCTTACTTTCTGACTTGTCCAGTCGGGTCTTCTTTGTAGCACGGTCCTGCGGGGACGAATTAGCACACCATGCTTAGATGTTGAGTGGATGCTGGTAGGAAACTCACATTGTATTTTTTGATCTTCTCTTCCATTTCCTTATCCTTGGCCGCATTGGGATTGCTGGCCGATGGCTGTGTTGTTCCGCTAGACGGGGCACCGACACCCATGACTTGGTCCTCCAATCGCCTCAATTTCTCCTCTGGCGTTTCCACCCATGCGGCATCTAGACCCTTTGATCCCGCTGTTGCCGAGCGAGCTGATTTTCCAGTTTGGAATTTGCGATTCCGAAGTTGTGTCGGGTCGATTTTGGAGGCCCAGTCACTATTCTCTGGTGGATGTAGCATCCAGTCATCTCGTTGCGTCTCTGGTTTTGGTTCCTTGGCTGGGGCATTCGACTGGGCTAATGAAGTGGAGGGAACTGAAGGAGCAATTGATTGACCGGCGGGAGGTGGTAAACTGGGACCAAAGTCATCGTCGCTGTCATCGCTATCACTGCCACTGGCAGCATCTGAATTTGAATTGGAGGTTGGATCGGTGGGTGGAGGGAGGGAAGGGCCGAGGACTCGTCGTTTGGGGGGGATCTCAGCAGGGTCAGCACCCTCGGGGGAGAGTTTCCTTTTGTCCATCGCAGAGTCAGAGAGCTATAGAGTATGACAGAGTGTCGATAGAGTAGGTGTATATCGACAGAGTTGTGTATATCGCAAGTTGATATCGAGGATGTCCTTACGTAAGGTGACTTACATAAGACACATTAGGTAACTAACTAGCCTAGTCAGGTGATATGCTGAGGTAAGTTTCTTATCTTATCTCTGATCAGGTGATGTCATGGGACCCGGCGACGCCTTCCGATTTCTCCCCGTTTTTGTTTTCCTTCACCGGGAGATCTTCTTGACTTCCTCCTCCCCCGCACTCTCGGGGAAGTCAGGAATCTCGAATCTTGTGGGATATGATCCTGACTTCTTCTGCTGCCTCCCTGACTCCCTCCATATACTGAATATGGGTTGTCTGTCTCCTCATTCCCAACCACTCTCGGATATGGCCATACAACAGCGGTCAACTGATAGTTCGGAGCCCACCGATCCACAACAACAAACAGATGTACACGCAAACCAACCCTCCGAAGAATCTACCTGCAAAGCTCCACGCAGATTTCTAGCTCAACCTATCGAGACAACATCCCGAAGCTCTCAAGTACCATCTACCTCCACCTCTTCCACCTCCACCGCCAACCCCGCCGCACCCAATGAAGCTCCATCACCGCAGCAGGAGAACGACAAGGACAACCCACCTCCACCTCGAAGGAGGTTCCTTCCTGAACCTATCGAGACCACAACAAGAACTAGCAGTGCAGGTTCAAGCTCAACCAAGCCGAGAAGGTTTACACCAGAGATCATTGAGACGGAACATCGCTCCGTGGACCCCGATCAACCTCCTAACCGGTACAATGCAAGAGCTCCAGTGGGACATCTCGGCCTCCAGCCAGAGGGATCCCGTTCACCAGCACGGCTAAGCCCGAACCGTGCCATTCCCCATCCAATCGAGTCGAAGTTCTCCTATGCAAACCTCCTCCGCCGACAAGACCAGTCTCGAAGGCATTCCTTTCGAGTACCAGAGCTCCCTTCCATCGCGTCCGACAGTAGCGAGGAATCAGACACTGCTTCCGAGTCTCGATCGGTGTCCCGGTCCCCGAAAAAAAGGGCCATTAAAACTGCCAAGTTTGAACAGACCAATAGTACTGGAGACACACTCAAAGAAAGTGGTGATTCCGGCGAGTTTTCCGATTACCTGCTTTCGCTCGCTGCACGCTCTGCTGAACAACAATTGAAAGACCAGGCACTAGCTGCCTTTCCCAATGAACAGGTCTATCAGCACTTCGATCACTTCGCCATCGATGACGAGGCACCGTCAAGAAATTCAGATGAAGAGGAGAATTGGATGTACCCACCAAAGCACCATCTGAAGTCTCGGAGACAATCTTCAGCAGATCTAACGTGGGAACTCGAGCACCTGCGCCATCACAAGGAAGAAGCAGAACAACGCTCGAGAGTAATGACCAGACGGCGGAAACCGGACCTCAAACTTTCCGAACCAAAGCGCCTGGGTCCAACCCCTCCAATGCTAGGAGGGGATATCATCCTACCACAAAGTCTATCTCCGATAGGGTCATTCTCCAAGAACAATGGCAGCCAGAGCGAATCAAATCCATGCACCGACTGCGGTGCCCTATGGTGCGGGCCAAGTCGGCCAGATACCGGGCGAGGATCCGGTCTGTGGATGGGCACATGTCAAAAGGACGAAGAATCAACCAATAACCGCGGCTCTCAAATCATGACTGGGATCATGACTCCAATGATACGGGATGAAATACCTCCGAATCTTAGCCCCAGCCCCAACCCCAGTCACACCCACAGCTCTTCCCCAGACGCCCATGCCCATGCCCGCGCAGCTCGAAGGGAAGAACAAGGACACCCGGCTCGCTCCGCTCCTCGTAGTGTCCCCAGTTCCAGTCCGGGCCTCGGCCTCAATCTCAATCTCAACCTGAATACAGTCAGTTCCATCGAAGATGAATTCAACGACGAATTCGTCACGCAGATCTATAATTATCTCTCCCTCGGATATCCCTGCGTGGCACGATACTATGACCACGAACTGAGCAAGATCTCGGGTATCCAAGTCGACGACATGAGACAAGATGATCTTCACACCGATGCAAAGGGGTACGTGATGGCGCCCGAGAACGAATTTGCCGTCGCTTGTACCCGATGGAAGGCCCTTCGCTTGTATATTCAGGAATGGGCTCGACAGCAACCTAATATGGTCGAGGAGAAGAAGTGGGGTGTTGGTGTTCCAGAAAGACGGGGAAGCTGGGCCTTCTAGGTCCAAAGCAGAATCTAACAAACTCGATGCCTTTCTTTCTTTGCCCTTGTTCCGGTTTTCTTTTCGGTTCGCGTTTTCTGTTTCTGCAAGCATCCATACCCGGCGCGTTATATCTTGCCAACATACAGCAGCGCTTATATACGATGATGACGATGTTGATGATAACGATGATGATGATGATGAAGGTAGAATATAGAGAATTTTACAAGCATTTATTTTATTTTCCACTGTGGGGGCATCAAGCGTTTGCTAATTAGCAAAGCATTCTTCGGCTTAAGTACGACTAGTTAGTACCCTGCTACCGCCTACCAGTGACACATTGTACCTATCCAGAGTAGGATAAAGCATAGTTATATAATCTTAGCCTAATAAGGGAATCGCTTAATAGCCCGAGGATCCGAAGCAAAGGCCAGCTTCATTACATGTGAATTGTGACATTGATTTCCTTCTAGGCCGTTCCGCGCAGAATTTCTCATCTGTAGCTAGAGGATTTGGTTTGAACAGTAGTAATCTCCAATGGGAGAGGGTTGCGTTTCACTTAGATGACAGCACTTATACTCTAGTTTTGGTGTATCCTCATGTATCCCCGAAGCGAAAAAAGAGAATGCCTTTGGATATGTGAAGTCTCAAGCAGTGTTTTATTTGAGGTAGACAGAGGCCCAAAAAATGTGTTCAATATGTGAAATGTGATTTTGACATATAGAGGCTCTGGTGAAGAAATGGTCATATTTTTGTGGGCTTGGAGCCATTTCTCACTAGTCATTGTATGTTTGTAGATATGGATCTCTTCAGAAGTATGGACTGGGGGAGTAATGGTGGCAGACTTGGGGCCCGACCCTCCAATACTAAAGGATCGGTGGACTACATGCTCCAGAACTTCGTTTTAACACCACCTTAGTGTAAACCCTGAGGTTATCTCAACCAAGTCAAGCTAGGTTACGTATCTGTGCACACCAGAGGTCAGAAGGGCAACGCCCTAGAGTAGACCAAGATCGACATGAAAGAGTAGTAGACTAGACTTACCGGTAAAGAGGCGATTTATCTCCCAAATCAAGCAGCTCATCCTCTGTATACTGTTGTCTTACTTCTTCTTCTGAAATAAGATTTCGCTGGTCATTGAGACGTTTCCACGCAGTCCTAAGACCCAGTGTACTGATAATTGACAGCACCACGATCGTAAGACTAATTGCGTAGCCAATATGATAACTCGGCTTCTGACTCTCCATGAAAATGTTTGACCCGATCGCGCCTCCCAGGTTCCCGACCGATGTCAAGACAGCTACGCCAACTGCGCGTTTCCAGCTTGGTGCGAGATTATTGGCTGACCATGCCATAACTCCAACCAATGGTGGATAGCATCCGGCTGGGATACAAAACAGCATAGCATAGGTTAGGCCAGGGAAGCGCGGGTGCGGTATCGCGAGTAAGGCGATGAAGCCACATGTTGCGATGAGGAACGGAATGATGATAAACTTCCAACGAGTGGCTGATCGATCAGACAGGCGAGCAAAGAACACAGTGCTAACGACCCCAACAAGATATACAGGAACAGCTATAGGATTGGTTAGAGTTCCAAGGTTGCGTAAATATGAAAGGGCAGGTATTGTGAGCAGCAAGTGCGTGATACCTACTAAGAAGCTGCGCATTGGCCGATGAATAGCCAAGACCTAGGATGATAGAAGGTGCACTGTAGGTGAAGGCGTATACGGGTATCCTGCTATTGCTCAGCTTCATAATCATGAGAGTAAGTTCGATCAGGGTGAGACGTACGCGCTGCCCCAAAAGACTATTGTCGCCACGTATATCTTCCACTCAAGAAGACCCTCTTTGACTGAAGTAATAACATCAGAATATGACTTTGTGTAAGGGAAGAATCCAGAAAGCTTACTATGCTTCCATTGAAACTTTTCAGTGTTCGTCACTATGCCGGATGACGTTCCAGTATCTTGCTCCAGCCGTGTGATGATGATTTCCTTCTCCCTAGCATTTAAAAATGAGGCGGTATTTGGCGAGTCAGGCAGCGTCCATGGAAGTGTCGAAGCAATGAGGACTGTTGCTGCGCCTTCGAGAATGAAGATCCAGCGCCATCCTGCATATCCCCCGACGCCATCCATTTTCTCAATAGCAAAGGCTAGTAGGCCGGAGAAGGCACCAGCAAGTGAAGCCGCAGAAAAGAATATGGCAATGCGAGTTTGAAGCTCGAAGCGGCAATACCACCTAAGCCAACATTTCATATAAGCTTAATCACCTTGGCTAACTGCCCGGGGTATAATTTTGAAAGCTGGTGTGGAATAATAACTTACGTTGTTAGTAGGTAATTGGCAGCTGGGAAGAATCCTGCCTCGGAAACTCCCAAGAGAACACGAGTCACGATAAGATGGTCGTAATTCTTGACGAGACCTTGGCAAGTCATGACAACCCCCCAGCTGAAGACGATGATACAGATCCAAAGGCTCGGGCGCATTATCTTGAGTACTATGTTGCTTGGTACTTCGAATATGGAATAGGGAAAGAAGAAAACGGTGAGCGCAATGTTGTATTGCTTTGAGGTGAGTTCTGTAGAAGTTAAGATCCGATTAGCCGAGTTATATTGCATGCATATTCGGTAAAGTAAAACATACCTAGATCTGTGTTCATGCCTGCAACCTTTGCATTTCCAATGTTTCCACGATCGATGAAGGCAAGCAGATCTATACTCATATTAATTTACTTAGCCCTCACAATGAAGATTTTTCTAGGAACTGTCAGGGAATCGAAGGAACGAAACGCACAAAGAACTGTCAGTACTGGCAGCAGCCGCCAGTCGACCTTACGCATGGTACGCCCAACGACTACAGTTTCGTATGTCGACCCCTAAAGATGAGACTTAAAACTTTCTCTTGCTATTAAGCAATCGGTGACTGATCAACAGCGCACATACCGCCGTCTCGAGCTCTCCATTTGAAGGAGCATGCTCAAAATTGTTGACCTCGCTTTTTATGGCATCTATGTCTGTTGTGCTAGCCATGACAAGTGCTGACCTAGTTTATCACGTTATGCAGAAGTTGTGACTGGAGTCAAATTTTGGAGCAGGAACAATAGGATGGGGGATTGGCGAACCTTAGAAATGCAAGGAATGCAGTCTTAATATACTATAATACCCCAGATTCTAGGCCAAAAACGCCACTCCTCTACCCCACAGAAGTTCCAAAGGGTCCGCGTTAGTACCCCAGAAATGAAAAGTACCGATTACCACTTCTGTGGCTTGATACGATCGAGATAACGGCTGTGCTCGTGTCGCCCGGGATTGTAAATCCGGGGAAATTTACCCCCACATCGGATGAAAGGAGGCACCTCTTGGTATGTTTTTGTTTCACCTGGGATGTTCAGCTTTGCTGAGGCTTTTCTTCATGGCGCCTGATATCGTGAGGCACAAGTGAGCGTATATGCTGAGTATGGGGATTGCGTGGAGATTGGGATTAAGAAGAAGGGCGAGGTTGATGAAAAATAAGTGTACGTAGCAATTGGGGATAATTTAGCCGCATATCCAATATATGAAATTCATTGGCGAAATGCCCTTGGCTCAAAGATACGCCGACTAGTTGTGGTTTCTCTTTCTTCCGGTAATTTCTTGGGTCATTCCTAGGCACGCTAGTTTTGTGCTTGGCTACATGGAATGGATATTTTAGTGCAACTTCAATGTTGGTAGATGGTAGGAGTGGGATCCATCTATAACAACGTTTAACTTTAAAGCGCTAGGCTGTCTGAGATCAGCCAAGTCATGATGGTCTTAGCTAAGAAAGTCTAGGGGTAGGCTCATGTAAGTCTTTCGAGAACTAGGAAGTATAGAAAAACGGTATTCCACACCTTGTCATGCTGACAGGTGAACACGAAGCAGCGACAGTTATCCTCGCTACGTTTCCTTAGTGCAAACATCGAATTTCAAGTTTATGACGAGTATCAAGTAGCCCTGTTGGTTCGTTAATTATATAGCATCATTTACTAGTAGTTGCTGTTGATGGTCTTGGTTTACTAGATGCCCATTATCAGTGTCATGGTTTAATTCGGGTCTCCACTAGATATGGAGTTTGCATTCTGATCTAATTGAGCTCTATGAAAATTTACTAATACTACTATCATTCATTAACTTTGGGGGGAAATATGAATTCCCCGGGTGCCATTGTAAGTGCCGCCAGTTGAAATTGATCAGAGGAACTTCAACTTTAAGCAATAGTCAATATTGGCCCGTCTAGGCAATTCCCCGGATTTGCCAGCAGAGACGGATTTGTAGATTCCACGGAAGTCACTCTACGCTTCCGCTGCTCCACTACCCATCACTAATTTATGGGGCTCGTATCCGGGTTCCGAAAAGCCAGACATCCTTGGCGCAACATTTGAATGACATAATACAATAACCAATCCCTTCTAGCTCCGAGATATCTCCACGTAGTAAGTTGAAATGCTCTAGGACTTAACGTTTGAAAAGCGAAGAAAGCATCAGGGTTGAATTAAAATTGCAAGTCTTCAACATAAATAGTCAATCGTCATTTGTAACCTACAGAATGGACTCTATTACTCCCAATTTCCTGATAGTTCATGTGGGTCATTTGTACTTCCGGTATTAGGTTCCTAACTCGGAAATTCCTGGTTAATGACTAGTGATAGTATATCATTGTATGGTAACTATATACTGTGTACTCCGAAGTATCTCCTTTTAGTTAGCTAGACTCATATAGAGTTCCGGAGTTGAGGAAGATAAAAGGCTCCAGGGTTGAATCAAAACGGAAGTTCTTCGATGCAGACTGGAATTCCTGAACTCATCCACAGAGGTTAGAATAATGCATTGGCTTTTCAATTTATTTCTGTTCATTGCTACCCCCGCGGTTGCGCTAGAGAGAACACCTCATATCGGCGGTAACTATGTGAATCCGATTGTCAACCTTGGTGCTTCAGGTACCTACAAGGGAGTTCTTCAAAAGAATGGAACGTGGGTAATAGTCTTTGCTTTTTTTAAATCATGCGAATATTGATGTAATCGTGACATAGTGTTCAATCCTGGAAAGGAATTCCATATGCCGAACCTCCTCTTGGAGAGCTACGTTTTATGCCTCCCGGTCCGCTACCTCCACAAAGCAAGGAGGTAGTGAATGCAACCACTGATCCTGAGCGCTGTGTTCGGTTTACGCTTGCCCCGTATGGGGCTCACAATGCTTATCTTGGCCCAGGTTCACCCGGAACAGAGGACTGTCTCAAGTTGTACGTATGGAAGCCAGCCAAGGCAAAGCGCGGAGACAATCTTCCCGTCCTTGTCTATGTACATGTAAGTCGATACCTGTGCTTTACGCTGAAGGTGTCAATTAACCCTCCCGCAGGGTAGTGGACTCATATTTGGAGATGGGTCCAAAGATGATTTTGGGGACTGGGTTGCCCAAGATCAAGGCTTCATAGCAGTGAACATGAACTATCGTCTTGGAATGCTTGGATTTATGAATCATCGTGACCTTCCATCGGCGAATGCTGGTCTTTTAGACCAACGCATGGCCATGGAATGGGTCAAGCAGAACATAGCCGCATTCGGTGGCAACCCCCATGACATTACCATTATGGGCCAGTCTGGCGGGGGATGGGCAATCGCAGCCCAATTAGGTTTATATAACGGCGATACAAAAGGAGAATTTCAAAAAGCCATACTGCGCTCCTCTCAGCGAGAGCCAATGTTCAATACGGAAGAATTAAAACTCCGCAATGCTGCATTGGCCGAAGAACTCAATTGCACAGGTACTGATCAGCTGGCCTGCTTCCGAAACGTTTCCGTCCCTGTTCTCGTTGATACATTCCAGATCTTCTCAAGCGTACTGGGAAAAGAGGGGTATGTACCTATCCTTTCATGCCGGTTTATAGTCATTCAATTAATTGGACCAGAATCTTCGCCGGCAAAGTATTCGGGTATCAAGGAAGTTTTGGACCAACAATTGATGGCGTGACATTGACGGACTCTGTAACGCGCCTCTTTGAGCAAGGGAAGACTGCAAACGTGCCTACTATTGCAGGTAGTACGTCTGACGAAGGTTTTGACGGCTATACTAATGCCACGCAAGAGAATCCGACACCACGAAATACGACAAAGCTCGATCCTAGCACCAATAGGCTTACCAATCTCACCGATTCCCAAGTTTTTGAAATTGCCTCATTCTATCCGGTAAATGCAAGCTACGGCTCAGTGTCACGCGACAACTTTTTCCTGGATGTCTTTAAAGCATACTGGATGGCCCTCGGTCTTTTCGGAGATGCCGGAATATTTGGCTCAGAGCGTATGGTCGGTAGGTGGATGAGCCAAGCACACGGGTCGACGAATATCTGGACATACCGCTTCAATGCACCTCGTAAGTATCCTTGCCCCTGTGGGACGGGTTTTATTTACCTGAAGCTAACGGAGTGCAATATTAGCCGTTGGTGCAAACTACAGTGGAATTTATCCACTCGCCCCGGCCACACACAGCTCGGATAACAGCTACCTCAAGACGCCCCTCGCTTCCATGAAAGACTTCGAGTGCGCTATTGCTGTCGAGCTCCGTGCATACCTGTCTTCTTTTATCCGCACTGGAGATTCAAATAACATGAAACTGCGGAATGCGCCGCATTGGTATAACTATGGTGTACTTGGGGATTTTGTGAATTCCCCAGTTCGATTGGTTCCATAATTTGCATTCAGCAGCAATGTCAACAAAAGCTATCCAACAAGTACGCAACTTGAAGTCGCGCCAAAGGCAGGCATCGAAAGAGCAGACTTTTGGCAATCTGATCGTGTCCTGGACTCCATTAGATTTGGATCCACACATGTCGGAAGGAGTTTTCTATGACGGAATCAGGGTGTTCTCTTATGGCGAATCTTAAGAAAGACCTTTATTAAACATAGATGCAAGGAGAGAAATCTCTTGTTTACATGTGTGACATGAATCACTCAATTCTTTGCAGCAGTATAGTCCCGGAGGTTAACATTACAAAACACCTCTGATCCGGTACATCAACCAAATAGGCATTCTGTCTCCAACTGTACACTGAGCCAAATTATCACCGATGGATCTCCTCAGCTAACCCTGGTAGGTATTCTTCAAAACGACTAGACAATTTCCAATTCTTTAACCGTCTAATGTGCTTCTCGAATATCGGGTTGAGAATCATTCCATTTTCAACCTCCTTTACGGCATCCATTGGGTCGTAAGGCCAATTGACAGTGACATTTGGTGAATAAAGTGCGGAAAAGGTTGAGTATGGATATCTTGAAGGACTTTCAATCAATGCATCCCGCATCTGAGGCCTGAAATAAACATTAGACAAATGAATTTTCGCATGTCCGTTTTGCAATATTTGGTCCCATAGGGGTGGTCCATTCAGATTTGAATTCTTTTACGCTGAAGGATAGTGATGCTCACCATGGTATATTGTCTATCCATGCAGAGTGAGGGACTGTTATTTGTAGGGCGGTCGGCCGTAGCCACCTGGGCATTTGTTCGTAATCGAATCGTGAGGACGACAGCTGCCACTTTTTACCCGTTAGCTGACTTGAAGGCATCTTGATATGGATACGTACCCTCAACGTGCGGAACATAACAAACATAAACGCAAGCTTTTCAGGAAGGGCAACATCTCTAAATGTTAGGAGGATCTCTGTTAGGGTTTGACAGGTAGGATGAACCCCTCTGATGTTCTCTGGGTTCACGAATCCCTGTACCAACGGGTAATCGGGTCCTAATAAAGCACCTGCCGGGAGTCCTCTAGCAGCCAATGTTCGTCGAGAGGCTATAAAGTTGAGAATTATTTTTTCAATTGGATAGGTTCCCGGTATGTGCTTGGGCATAACGGATTCCATGCTAGCGGGGAGTTTAAATTCATGCCGTGAATGTACAGCTGGTGAGGGTGTTTCGTGCGTCGTGAGTAGTGGTAAGTCAGCTTCGTCGGTGAAATCGCGCGATGAGGTGGGGACATTGGAATCTAGGAATTGGCCTGTGGGTCAGATTTGCGACTGGGAAAGATGGTGGGCAAATCTACCTTCTCCAAGAGTATACACATTCTGAGTGGGGAAGTGTATCGCGATGTCATGATCTTGAGTGGTGGCGTGTGACGGTGATGGGGCGTCGGCTTCATGGGAGGCAGTGGCCATATATTCATTCTGCGGCCGGATATCATCGGCATTTCTGTTGATGTCCAACTTGTCTGAGGGATCAACGCGATCGTGTGACGGAGAAATCGGTTGTAGCTCAAAAGCAAAGCCCGTCCGGGGAAGTGATCGTGCCTCGGCTGAGGGTTCGGGCTGGCCAGATGATATCAATCCAGTATCATCGCCTGTTTGGGAGGCCCCCCCGTCGGCTAACTGTCGAATACTTTGTAGACACGCCTTCAGGTGTCTGTTTTCGTCCCTGAGAGATGTAATTTCGTGAAGCAGGTTTTGATGACCGTTTCCACTGGTTGCCTTGACGTGAGCCAGTTCATCTTCCAGATTTTTGATTCGGGATTTTACCCGCTGCCGATACGCTTGCTGTGAGGCTCGATCTAGGTCTCTTTTGTGTTGGACCTGCTGAGAAGTGAGGCGTGAAGTTCTACGTGACACTCTTTTGCCTCTAGAGTCATCATTGGCCTGCAGGTTGGCATCGAAATCGGGACTCGACATCTTGCAAATTGTTCGGTAATGTGGAACGAGGAGGAGAGGAAGTCTACAAGTGTGCTGAGTCAGCGCATAATGTTGCCCTCCTTTGACGATGTTTTCCTTACATCTGGCCGGCGTAAATGACGCCATCGGAGTTGTTCCATTTGATTTTATACTAAAATCCAAATAGTCACATGGAACCCTGTCAGGACCACATTATCACAACCCCCACCACGGTTGAGCCCTCACGGCTCCAGGGCATCATCAGATCCAGCTTCCTGCGCCTCTGTTCCATACAACTCCAGGGCCTGTGTTCAATTTATAACTAACCTTGGAAAAAGAAATAAAAAATAAAAAATAAAAACAAAGGGTGTCATTATGCATCAAATAGCTTAATTTGCTAATGACGCGTAGTATCTTGTACAGCGTACGGAAAGTACGAAAAATACCCTGACAGTTCAAGCTAAGAACCAGACGCAACATCCAGTTGAATCCCACAGTTCCGTTACGAGGAAGCAAGAAAATGCGCAATTGAGATGACTTCGACGTTACTTTATATATGACTGGGATATGTGTGACATATACCATCGAGGCACCCGGGCACCAAAAATCCTTCAACCTTGGAAGAAATAACCCCGTGTACTCAAAATCATAGTAGATCTCAGCAAATAAGTCGAGTATCTGAGCCGGAACAAGGGCCCATGAGCAGCGCTTCCACAATTTCGCCTTTCAGGCAGACTCCTCGTCCTGCACGAAGTATAATCAATGCATTGGCCTCCATCCTGCTACTGCCCAGAGTATCCCGCGCACCTCTAGCTTCAGTACTTATGCTAGTGGCATATAATCTGGCATCTGAGAGTGAGCCCGTAACGACGGCAAGGTGGTATTCAGTTCTCTCGGGATCGAGGGGAATGTGATGTGTCAGAACGACGGCGACTCGAGGTAGACCGAATTTTGACGTCTTCCGAGGTCTAACACCGACAGTGCTCAACCTCTCATCCAGACCACTCATTTTGTTCAGTGAAGGTAAAACAAATAAGTTGAAAGCCACTAGTGCTGATGCTGGATCATTTGGAAGCGAAAATATAGGTATAGGGTGTAAATGTGGTGCGCCATTTTCGTCGGAGCGAGATGTTGTCGCAAATGTGATATGGCTGCTGGGTTTCATGGGAACGCGATCGAAGTGAATGAAACCGCCAAGAGTCTCTATAACGCCGTAGAGATCTAACTTGTTTATGGACGCACCATTAATGACTAATATAACGTCCACCCCAAAACACATGGCATGTTTAAGCTCGCTATGCATCGTGGAGTAAACGGTCCCGAGGTCCTCAATCTCAAAACCCCGTGAGATCAAACTGGATAAGACACCTAAACGACTGGCATTGTGCATACGAGAAATATGTTCCGCGCCCCCGTCGCTCATGCTGAGGAGGCCAACTCGAGGCTTTTTAAATACTCTGACGTGTTGAACACCCGCCATAGCGAGCACACCGACTGCCCCGGACAAAGGTGTGAGAGCATCACCACGGGCAAAGATTCGGGACCCGCCAGCGATGTAACTGCCAGGATCGCGCACATTATTCCCGACGACGATATTATCAGTCGTGATTGTAATGTATCCTTTTTCCATTCCCTCGACCGTCGTATCTTGTTCCTTGATTACGGCGTGGGCATTAGGAGGAAGGCATGCACCAATTGTAGTCCTCACAACGGTCCCTGGTCGAAGAGGTCCCAGACTACTGGTGTCTGTGCCAGTAGCAAATACTATTGGAAATGTCCCCTTTGAAGATTTTCCTTCTTCCAAAGCAATTGCATAGCCATCGACAGCGCTGACGTGGCAAGATGGCACCATTATTTCAGTATAGACGTCTTCAGCAATAACCGAGCCAATGATAGATGTGGTCACTGGAGTGTCGACGGCAAAGGGTGAAGGAGTCTGATCGCTGATTATGCGCAGTGCCCTGTCCACCGACAAATCAGTCGAGAGTGAAGCATGGCAGCTTTGCGTCGAGCGAATGGTGAGGTCCCTCCGGTCATGGTCGCTGCAATGTTGATGTCCTGCTTGTGGCCGAGGTTGAAACAATTGAAAGAAGCGCTGACTGAGTGTAGCGTTGGCCTTGGTATCCACTTTTAGATCCCTAGCATCAGAAGAAATTGTGATAGCACTGTGACTCGCCATTTTGGAATCGGCTGTAAGTTCCAGATCGCCCAGGAAGTACGTTGACTTATGTGGTTTAGGTACTCGACGACGAATTGACGAAAGACTTCCCAAGTATAGGACGACATTGAATTTTGAGACCCAGTGAATTTTCACATGTTCATCTTGCCACACTCCTTTTTTCAATGTAAACTCCTGGCACTGTAGACGATGAATTTCTGATCTGTGAAGCCATGGGAATCGAAGCGAACAGTTGACGTGGTCCCGAAGCGATCTGGTCAGTAAGCGAGCCACTCACTACCTTAATACCAATCAACGAACAAGTCATAACAACATGGATATATCATGACTTGACTTCGCAAGGGTATCTTGAGAGAATGGATGATCGCCCTTCGCGGAAGATCAAGCTTTGATTGGTCCAATTGCAGTTACTAATCACTTGCTCGCTTCGTGAGCCTCGCTTATTGTCCAGCCCCTCGCTTAATGACCAATATACAAAAATAAGGCACAAAATTCAAACTTGAATATCTCAACAACAATCACTTTGATCAGTTACAGGATTTCCTTAGCAATTTTTTCAATCGCCTGATACTTATTCAGAGTAGTTTGAACATTGTAATCAACTTTTGAATCATCTGGGCATAATACTACCTATTCAATTTAAAACCATACCAAAACCGAAATCTAAGCACCTTATGGCTGTGAATATATTGTGTTGTGAAATTTGGCATTTGGCATGACGTTTTAGGGGTGCGTCACTCAATAGCGAATCAACATCAATTTTCAACAACAATATTAACCCAGGATGTTAAGGCCATCTTATCACACAACTGCTTGCCCTGTACAGTTGCGAAGCAAAAGTTTGAGTAGTATTCGCCAGTGGCAGTATTTCGGAGGCAATATTAAGGACATCCCTCGATATGGATTCCAATTGAAGAAAATTAGAACACAGATTTGTGGATTCTCGAAGTCATGATCCACCCTCGCTGTCTCGCAGGGAATGAAAAGAGAAGCGCTGGCTCAGAAAGAAGTACACACTTGGAAGACAGGCACAGATGATCCCAACTGTAATTTCCGCACAGGTGACAAGATCCGTCCGCTTGGTTGTCCATGTTGTATCAACTGAGTTTTGATATAAGATCACCCATACCAGCCGGACAATCGTCACAATGCACACCAGGCCACCTGCTGCCAAAAGAGCGATGACTCTAAGCTTATTCATAAGGGGCAGGTGAAGCACTGGAATAACTACCATCGGCAGAGCAAAGATAATCAAGTCAGTAATTACGCTGAAAGTTGTGTCGGCAAGGAAGACCTTCAGGACATCGAGACACGTCCCATTAGTAGCTTCGATACCAAGCCAAAAGGCTTTAATCGGGTTGCAGATGCGTGTCTTCACCACCAATGCTGCGATAGTGTATGCCGCTAGTACCGCAATGAATATGTATATAAACGTAACTAATCGCCGATATGGTGAAAATAGTCGTGCTAGCATAAATAGAATCGACAATTTGACTGTAAATATAAGCGGGCTGTATAGAACATTTATTATATAAGAGGTTGTAGCACGAAGTTAGTTGAATGATACTTCGCTTGTATAGTTATATAGGTGGTTAACCTACCTTCAAAAAAAGAACCATATCATTCTTCCGAATATCCCATTGATGGTATCCTCCACCTCCATATGCCGCTGAAGAGAGATAAATTTCAATATCTATTGTAACCAGATATATTTTCGGAGACGTACAAACAATTTGAAGAGAAAACCATGTCGTTGCTAGGAGCTAAATTATTACAATCAGCATGATGAATTTAATAATACATTACCTCTATGTGCGAAGACCTCGTACCCAAGATATTAAACACATCCCTAACATCAACTTAGCATACGGTAATGTCAGGTAAGTAGTCCGAGCAGCTGCTTACAGTCTTCAGCGTAAAACACATGTTGTTTGAATAGTTTGACATACAGCCTCGTTATAACAAAGCACGCGACAACAGGGATGCAAATTAACTGTGTCACTATCAGCCACAGATGAATGCCTCCCGATGGATTGTCGAAATCCGGTATAACACCTGGCGGTGGCGGAGCAGCTGGCTCTTGCGACATGAGAACAGTAAAGACATTAGTTATGCTCTCTCTGTTTCTAAGGAAGGTGGGGATTTTAGGAAACGCTTCAGCATTCGGCTTAAAGTTCTAGAGGCGGTCTACTTTCTGGAAAAAGGCAAAAAAGCCACCGCTCGCCATGAAAATGCCATCAATATAAGCGTGTTTATTGTCAATGACTGGAAGCATAGTGACGTCAAGACTCCCAGGGACACGAGTTAACCAGTCAATACAAACTTCGTCTGTGCTTACGCGGAACTTCTCTCAAAAGTTCTATATTTCACTTTTTAAAGGACTGTTATATCTAGTATTCTATTATAATTTTTAAAAAGGAATTTGATATATAATCAAGGAAGCTGTTGACTGTGTGTTTGAGAATGACTAATCAGGGCGCGGGGGAGCTGTATCAAACCCCTATTTAAATTATTAAATTGGGGGCGGCGCCCTCGAGACGAATCCACCATCCACCGCAATGCACCCCCCATGAATGTCGTCGGCAACTCACGGCAGACGTCAACGACGGAGGCTAGCGAATCGGGGCATCGTCGTCGACGTATCAGACCCTCACGGGCGCGTGGATTGAGAACCAGAACAGGATGGTAAGCTGATAGTCTGCTCAGTCAAATCTGAGGGCACGTAAGCGAGAGCTCACATGCACATCACAGCCTCACTTGCAGAGAGAGACGCGTGAAATGCGACGACGGTAAACCCACATGTCTACGATGCTCCAAGTCCGATAGAATCTGTCGATATGCCCAGAATATTGCTCGAGACGTGGATCAACGACATGCCGCCAGAGTCGAGAACGATGGAGAGCCCACTAGGACGCAGCCAGACTCTAGAGAGAACACGAGGTCTCAGAACATAGCCTCCCTTGGCGATGGCATAGCAAACAATATACATGCCCCCCAGGCCGAATTTCAAAGCCGTTCCCCACAACAGGGAATCATTGGGATAGCACCGCACCCCCAGGCCACTTGTCCCGCCCTTGCCGAGGATGTCGCGTGGCTGGACCGAGGGGACCCGATTAGACCAACGCGGCATAACCACCTGAATGAGCATCACGGGCAGAGGCTGCCCAGCTTTGACTCCACATTCCCAGAATCACCACTCTCGCTGAGTCAGGTATCCCTGCTCAACATCTCCGCCTTTGAGTGGTATGATTTGCTAGCACGGGATGCCATCAGCGACATCCAACGGCAGAATGATACCTCGAATGGAGATCCGAGCTGGAAGTCTTTTGAGATTGCACTCTCTCGCAAACAATCAGTAGCCCCAGAAGATGTTGATTCTCGGCCTGGGCAGGCTAGAAACCACTACGTGGAGCAGCAGCAACAAACACCTTTGCACAATCGCGACAACCGAACCGACGAATCTGCCTCCAGTTATCATCAACTGTCTACAATTTGGAATACAGAAACTGCGATAGAACTATCGGAAATTGACCTCTCATTCTTCCGGTATTACATCGAAGTTGTTGGGCCAATCCTAGACCTATTTGATCCCGCTCGACATTTTACCAACGTCGTTCCCCACGTCGCACTACGGAACAAAGGTCTCTTGAAATCAATCCTTGCAGTTGGCGCGAAGCATATGTCGCTTTCTTCTTCAAATGTACAAGATGGGGGTTCGTCAGGCAACCAATACCAGCCAAATGAGAATGCTCCCACACCACAAACAGCAACAGGTTTATCGCCAGACTCTGAGACTGATTCGTCACACTTGGCCACGCAATACTATTACGAAACGCTCCACTATCTTTCACAAACACTTCTGTATCCCGCCTATGCCGACTCGCACGAGATTTTAGCAACAGCTACGATGATCAGCACGTACGAGATGTTCGACTGCGACAGCGTCCCGAACAGCGGCGTATGGGAACAGCATTTGAGGGGCTCTTTCTGGATTCAGCGATCTCAAGACAATGATGGCGAGTCTGTTGATGGTTTGAGGCGGGCCGTTTGGTGGGCCTGGCTTCGACAGGATATTTGGGCAGCTTTTCAAGCAGGACGACCGACCATCACCTTCTGGCGTGCTCGAAAGCCTCTTGAGACCCTGAATTCGGATGAACTGGCGACGCGAATTGTCTACCTGTGCGGAAAGTGCGTTAAATATGCTTCCTCTGATAAAAATCTGCCAAATCAGGATCCAAGAGACCGAATCGATCAAGGCGACCGACTTCTCAGCGCACTCGATGATTGGTATCGTATCCTCCCTGTTTCATACCAGCCAGTAACAGTTGCCAGAAGCCCGACTTCAGATACTTTATTTCCACCTATCTGGATCCACCCGACGAACCATGCAGGGGCGATACAAATGTACCATCTCGCGAGAACGGCCGTGTTGCTAAATCAACCAACGATGGGGGGACTGAGCACCTACATGCAGCGTGAAAAACAACTTACCGAAAGCGTTAAGATGGTCTGCGGGATCGCAAATTCCTGCCAGGAAAATGAACCCGCGATGGCGTTTGTCAACGTGCAGGCATTATTCGCAGGTAGGTTTTTCCCTGATATCAGTGTTGTCTTTACTAATGGGTCCCAAGTTGGCCAATTTGTTCGCTTGCCCGAGATGCGTGAAGAACTGCTCCATATTTTAGATCATATGTTAAGAATCAGCGGATTTCCGTCCAAGGGCCTTCTAGTAGCCCGACTCAAAAAGTGTTGGGAGGAATAATCTTTTCCAATCCACCTACAGACGAGCCCAGCCTATGCGATTCCTACAATTCCATTGAGCGGTATGTATGATTATTTTTGTCTACTCGACGACGTCGCGGATGCTAATGATTTCCAAAATTTTGAACTAGTGCCAGTACCTATTCTATATGTTCCGATTCACCAAACAATCCATGGATGATGACTTCAAGGGTTGTGGCTTTTCCAGTTGCATTCTTATTATCATCAAAATCATACTTCTGTTCTTTGGACGATTAAAATCTCCTACCAGGCTCCCACAATGCCAGCAACCGGAATGTCGATGCCTGTAGTATACGAGGCACCGTCAGAGAGCAAGTAGACATAAGCTCCACCAAGTTCCTTGGGGTCAGCCAACCTGGGCATGCCGCCGTAGTATTGCATCTTCAAATCCCAGTCAGGAGCCTGGTCCACGAAATAGGTCATGGCAGTCTTGATAAAACCAGGCGAAATTGAGTTCACCCGAATACCATGCTTGGCCCATTCCATGGCCAATGTATGTGTCATGTTTCGCACAGCAGCCTTTGTAGCCCCATATGGAGCAGAAGGCGCTGCGCGGTTTGGGCGATAGGATGTCATGGAAGCAGTGAAGACAATCGACCCTTTGATTCCCAAATCAATGAACCGGCGGGCAACTGTGGTGGCGCAGAAATAAGCGCCAAAAACGTTGAGGTTGAACAGTTGATCCAACTGGGCGCGACTGAAGTCAAATGCTGGTTGGTGCTTCGTCATGCCGGCATTCGCGATGAAACCATGAATAGCACCCCCCTGAGCGATAACAGTGTCAATTGCGGAGTTCACGCTGGCTTCAGAAGTGACATCACAGTGGATGTAGTGCAATTTCTTTGGATTGGCCTTTTGTATAGCAGCGAACTCCTCGCCCGGCTCGAAGATGTCCAGACTGAAAATGCTCGCCGCATCGTTGGCTAAGCAAACCTCTGCGAGCGCTAGGCCGATGCCCCTGTTGGCACCGGTGATAGCAATGACCTTTCCTTGCAGCGTAATCTTCCAATTGTGATCGGAGCCTGGTTGGGTATTCAGGAATGTTGGTGATGTATTCGAGATGGCTTGACTCGATGCAGTGGTATCGCCGCCATTGCTATTGCCATTGACGGCTGGAATTCCCGACACACTTGGAGGCATATTGAAAGAAAGATGTTCTTGTAGATAAATAATTTAAACGGATGGCTGTGATATTAGAATGGGGGGTTCCCTAATTTAAATCTATCTCGGCACTATCATCCTGCTAAACGGCGGAGCAGCGATCGATAAACTCGAATCGCATTAGCTGTAAGCGAAAAAGGGACCGACGTGTCTCCGCTCTCTCCTGACTTGATCTGATCTTCATTTTTTGGGGTACCAAAACCCATTCGAAGAAAGGCACCGGCCTCGTTTAACGGCTTCCACGTGAGTCCCACCGACCTAGAGGTGTACGATATGTGATTGGCGAGAAAGTCCGATAGTCCCTCGCGTCGAGTCCATGACCGGCCATCTTGGCGAGCATGAGCGCCACAATGTTCTTCTTGGCGAGTTGAGACAATCAAAGTGACCCACCACGCCGGGGAGAATTTCCCAATGGTCTTTTCCATCTCACTACGAATTGCCACCATTTCGAGGCTTGATGTCCACGAATCACAATCCATATCAAAACTATGTGAACTACCTCACTAGGGTATGGGGGATGTTGGCAGCAGGCATTATGCATCGATGCGAGACGTCGGTCCCTCTTCAGTGGGCTTGAATTAACTTGCAATTCCTCTCTGGTTACTTCACCTCTGTCGTTTGATTTTGGCTAGATTATGCTATTCCCCCTAAGGATTAGCTCCGTACTCCGTTCTCCTATCGGCTTGTCATGGTGAAATCAGAGCCTAGGGCTCGGCCAAAGCGCAAGTCTCGGGGACGTGGACTGCGTGTTACTACTGGGTGGTTGGTGTTCCCTCGTTCTTTGGGCTAGGATATTTCGATGTGCTTACACGACTCCAGCGTCATCTGCAAGCGCCGCCATATCAAGTGCGACGAGGTATAAAAGCCCTTCAATATGCTGTTGAAAAAACCCGGTATAGTGATTTTCTAACTTCCTCAGACTCGACCTCAATGCAGCCCTTGTACAACTGGGAACCGATCTTGCATCTATAGTCATGATCCTACTATGCCACTACCTGCATCCAAATCCCCACCAAAATTAACTGAAAATCGAGTGAGCGAAGAGAGCTTAACAGCTGCTCCTTTTGAAGGCCTGCCGGGATCACTCCGGCATCACGAATCAATTCGAAAACCAAGTTCTAGTTCGGGAAAAGGATATGCGACCGCCCATAACACAGAGGATAAGGCGGCACTCCTCACTCCTAGTACATTAAGCACATCCCCTTGTATATCAAGACAAGGGAATGGCATCTTCGAAGCACCCTTGTCGGAGGAACCGGAGAATAATCGAACTTTCGAATTCCAAGGGCCGGTCCCTGTGACCGAAGCGACCGACGCGGCTTCCTGGACTCCGGAGCGGCCAATTACGCTCTCAGGACTAGAGCTTTATCTTTTTCGGCATTTTGTGGAAGTTGTGAGCAAGTTATTGGATTTACATGACCCAGAAATCCATTTTGGACGAATAGTTCCGCACCTAGCTCTGAGAAACGTCGGCTTGATGAAAGCATTGCTAGCCCTCTCAGCGCGCCATTTTTCTCTGGGAGGGGCCCAAAGGGGGGTTTTGAGCTGCACCCCATGTGAGAACGCCGTCGTTGAAAAGGATCGAGACAGCACAGCTGTTCGAAGCTTAGCGGCGAAATACTACACAGAGTCCCTTCATTACCTGAAATCGGCCATGCATCATCCATCGCATACTCAAAGCTTAGATCTGGTTGCCGCTGCCGTTCTCATCAGTACCTACGAAATGATTGACGATTCGATTCAAAATTGGAAAAGGCGCATCGAAGGAATTTTTTGGATTCAACAGTTCCAGGATATTGATGGTGAATGCAAAGGACTTCGGTCAGCCCTCTGGTGGGCTTGGCTTCAACAGGATACGTGGGCCGCCCTACTCGAGCGACGTCGGACACTCAACATATGGAAGTCAGAAAGGGGAATTGCCTCATTAACAGCTCCAGAGTTAGCTAGATATGCATGGTATCTGCTTGGTCAGTGTGTCAACTATATATCGGAAGAAGAGAGCCAGGAGGGCACTGTGCGACGTTCTGATCGAGGAAATGAGCTTCTACAGATGCTCAAGGAATGGCGTGAAGCTCTTCCGTCAGAGTATAACCCTCTGCCATTGACATCAAAGGAAGACATCTTCCCCGCCATATGGATTAACCCAGCATCCTATGCTGCCGCTTTGCAAATCCAGAGCCTCTCCCTCGTACTTGTGGTCTTGCAATATCCTTCCTTGGGATTTACTGTCAACGATAGGCGGCCAAAACACATTTTAACTGCAGCTATGAGTACCATATGTGGAATTGCAAGGTCTGCTCACGCAGATGACATGGCAGCTAATCTGGTCTCGATGAATTGTCTGTATAAAGGTAAAATATCACGGACCAATCACCATTTCCAAATTAGTAGCTAATTGACAATAGCGGCGATCTGCCTTCACGACGAGCACGAACGACTCGCGCTTTTGGAACTTCTTGATATTTCTCAACAGAGACTCCGGTGGCCTGAGAAGTCACTTAGAAAAGAGCTAGAGCTTGTTTACTCCCAAAATACCTTTCGTACCATGATGGTATGAATTCAAATATCGGCTATTTGCTTTATAATTGGCCTTATCTACAGTATTAAGTCAATTCACAAATAATTCTCGAGTTTAACAATTGTTTATTTAGAAATGGGGCCACTCGGCTTAAGTAATGGTCGTTTTTTTTTCTTTTCTCCTTTCCTTTTTTCTATATGTAGACAAAATATGATTATTCTGTTTGCAAGTAGTGGACACAAAGGGAAAGCCCGTATCTATGAATAAAAGAACGTAAATTGATACACGATTTTGCCTATTAACCTCGAACAATTACCTTATCTCGTGTATGATACCACATTAGAGTAGATGCTTGGTTTCATATTTCTCAATCGCAATAGTTACTTGGCAGTATTCTGCTTAATCCAAATAAATAATTTATACACATGATATTTGTCTGGTGCGCTAGGATCTAGGTATTCACTAAATGAGCCCCGACCGCAGACGCCGACGGAACCATACATGCAAGAACAAAAAGACAAACACACCCACTGTCAGCATGGCAGAAATAACCGAAAACCCCATAATATATTCGGGGCTGTCACTCGCAGGAAAGAGGTACTATATGGTTTATGTTAGTCCTACGGATGGTCAAGGTGAACTTTTGAGTGAGATCAGATGCTTACCGATCCATATATCTGCGCCAGATTACCCAACGCATTGACCATGGCCAAGGCAACTGCTCGGGCCTGGGGATGCATACTAGCAAATGCGGAAGATGCATACGCTAAGGTTCCTCCATTAGTAGACCACAGACCGGCCGCCATTAAGACCAGAAGAGCATATCTAGCCGAGAAATCATGTATGATACAGACGAGGATTGAGCAAATCAACGAAAATCCAAGCCAGCAAGCGATGATCAAACCACGCCATGTGGAAATCTTATCACCATAATATGAGGTAATTCCAGTTGCAACAAATGCCACGCCATAGATTGGGACGGTCAATAAGTTGATCTCTTTGGTTGATACACTTCCAAAGAGCCCTTTTACAAGGGTGGGATAAAAGTATGTCAGCGTACTCGAGCCAACAATAACCTGTAGACAGTAGTCGGGTTAGCGAGTCGGGAATATCAATGGTGACAATATCAACTTAAACGAAATAACATCCTCCAAAGCAAAAAAGGATAATGTGATTTTTTTTTAAGGGACAAAGGAAGGGAGGGGCAAAGGAATAGAGCCATCAGGGAACATCGACGTACCATATAACCAATGATAAATGCCCAAGTGCGAAGATCTTTACAAGCCACCTTGCAAGCATTTAAATTACTTAGATGCTCAGTGTCTGCAGTTGTAGCTGTAACATTCTGACTCGCTAGACGTGCCACGGCTATTTGTCTCTCGCGATCGGATAGACGTCGTGTCGTTGTCGGGAAATCCGGAAGAATGAAAATCGAGATGATAGCAAAGCCAATCGTGATAACGCCTTCAATAATGAAGAGCCATCGCCAACCTCGAATTCCATGAGCACCCTCGAGTCCCTCAACAATTCCAGCAGCAATGAGGCCTCCAAATGCGCCCGATAAAACAGCAGCTGAAATAAACACCCCGAACCTCTTTGACTGTTCAGTTTGCTTGTACCAGGAGGATAGGAGGAGTATAACCCCGGGTGCAAATCCGGCTTCAATGCAGCCCAGAATCGTTCTCAAGGCTACCAAATGTGCGAAACTTTTTACAGCAGCCATGACGCATGTCAACGCTCCCCAGAGGATCATGATTGACGGTAGATAGATCGAGGGGCGTGATCGGCTCAATGCGAGACTGATGGGAAGAAGTTATAAGTACATCTCAACCGAGCTTCAATATTATCTGTGGAATAGGATGTCATACTTGCTCGGGACTTCGAATACGACATATCCGACAAAGAAGACAACCAAGGCAATCGAGTATTGGTTGGATGTCAAGTTGAGATCTACCTCCATCCCGGAGATCTTTGCATTCCCAATACTATACAATTTTCACATTTAGTCTTCGAAAGTAAAATGATCCTTTGCTCAAAAGGGCCGACTCACTTGGTTCTATCCAGATAGGACAGTAAATACATCACCCAGATAGTAGGCAGGAGGGTGAGATCAATTTTCTTCACCAGCGCTTTCTCTTCCTCATCAGTGAATGAAATCGCCCCAATGGCATCCACATTCTCAACCTCATGGGAAGCGATCTCTTTCCCTTGTCCTTCAAGATCTACTGCATTCATGATGGCGTATAATGAGAGCTGGAAGGATAAGTCAAGGGGTTGAAAAATGTTGTAGTGGCGGAGACATCGGCCTTCTAAAAGAGTATATTTCTTACCACGCTTCCTCAAAGTCAACAGGCCCCATTCAGCCTGACATATTAGACTTTGACCGGAATCAGCCCACTTTCGCCGGTTATTCCCCAAATTCACTGCAACAACATCCACTTCCAAACTCACTCCGCATTCCACTTGCCGCCCCCGCAATTTTTGCAACTCCGGTTTAGGCCTTCGCATCGAGTCCAACCGCGGGGCCGATCACCACCAATAACTATCGTGGGCCCCAAAACCTTTTGGCATTCACGGAAACAAGCTGTTTTGTTGGAGCGTGGTGTTGCGGTAACATCTTTCGGCATTTCCCGTGAATATTACTGGCTCTCTTCCCGTCTCTCAACCGATTGCCACTTCCGCTCAACGCACTGCTTGACATAACCAGTCGTTAGAATTGGTACCTAGTCTATTCGTTTCGAGTTCGGCGGTATGGGCTTTCGAGGCGAGGGCCATTGAGCTCGAAGCGAGGGTTCCACCAATCATGACACCGGTCTGCAACACTACCAGAAAGGCCACAGATTGGCCTCGGGCTACAGATAGTACTCTGGACTCGATTTGAATCATCCGGGACTTCGTATCGAACCCAATAAGCCATTACACTCACCTCGACACAATGATACTCAGACACTTCCGATTTGGCGTGGTCCGAGTCTGTTTAAATATAAAATTGGCAGCGGACTCGACTTCCAGCAGGTAACTTTGATTTAGTACTATCAAGTGTTATACGATTTCCATCATGGCACCTGCGCTGGAACTACTCGAGCAACCCATTGAGAATTTGCGGACCAAGTCAAAGCCATTCATCTGCAATGGGGTCTCTCTCCACGATGGTCTGGTCTTAGCAAGTGCGGCGAAACACCAGCGTGTAATGAATGTGTTCCGAGCTTTCATTGCTGATGTCTGTCAGCAATTTGGTGAAGGCCATGCTGGGTAAATACACCTTGTCTCGGGATCCTTTGGAAAATGAAAATGTTGACATGTTATTGAAGGTCTCCTATGGGAATGGCTGCCATTGGAATTGCCTTATATAAATATGTGATGAAATATTCCCCTCGGAACTGTGACTACTTCAACCGGGATCGTCTTGTTCTTTCAAATGGTATGTCGTGAATTGACAATCTGAATACTTGAGTCTAGCTGAGCAAAATCGTGATAGGCCACGCATGTCTTTGGCAATATACATTTATGCATCTTGTGGGCGTCAAAAGCATGACACTCGACCAGCTCAAATCCTACCACTCAGCGAATCTCGACTCACTGTGTCCCGGTCACCCCGAAATCGAAAATGAGGGCATTGAGGTTACAACTGGACCTCTGGGTCAAGGTCTCGCCAATGCTGTTGGGCTTGCCATGGCCACAAAAAATCTTGCTGCCACATACAACAAGCCAGGCCATGAGGTGGTGAATAACATGACATGGTGCATAGTTGGTGACGCATGTCTTCAAGAAGGTGTGGGTCTCGAGGCGCTTTCCCTCGCTGGCCATTGGAAACTAAACAACTTATGTGTTATTTTTGATAACAACTCGGTTACATGTGACGGAAGTGCCGATGTTGCCAACACCGAGGACATTAACATGAAGATGCGAGCTACTGGGTTCAACGTTGTCAACGTGTACAATGGTGATACGGATGTTGCCGGTAAGCTTGGAAACCTCCCAGCTCGGTCGTAAATCTTCTTGCTAAAATTATCAGCCGTTACGAACGCTTTACTCGACGCTCGATCCAGCGACAAGCCCACATTCCTCAACATCCGCACCGTGATTGGCTTTGGGGCCACTAAAGCTGGCACAGCTGACATACACGGAGCTGCCCTCGGAGTTGAAGAAGTGGCTACTCTCAAAAGGTCGTTCTGTCTCGATCCCGACAATCATTTCTATATCCCACAAGATGTCTATGACTTCTTCCATGACATGCCCGACCGTGGCGAGGCTCACGAGGCGGACTGGCAAGCGACCGTGGCGGAGTATCGTGCGGAATATCCCATTCAAGCCGGGGAATTTGCGCTCCGTGTTGCAGGAAAGATGCCAGAGGGCTGGAGCAAATATATTCCTTCCAAGGAAGATCACCCTACTGCCTCCACGGCCTCGAGAAAATCCGCTGGTGTGGTGACAAATGCTCTTGCAGGGAATATCAATTCATTCCTGGTGGGCACGGCGGATCTTACCCCTTCGTGCAACGTCGCGTACAAGAATAAGGTTGACTTTCAATCGGTAAGTTGATAATAAAGTCTCTCCCCTCAAGACCGACTTCGAATCGTTCTTGATTACAGTTTGCTAAGATGCAATAGCCCGACCTCAGAACATCCTGCGGTCTCGACGGGGATTATAGTGGTCGATATATACACTACGGTATCCGCGAGCATGCAATGTGCGCGATAACAAACGGTCTCTCTGCCTTCAACAGAGGGACCTTTATCCCCATGACGAGTACATATTTCGTCTTCCACCTGTACGCCGCTGCAGCGATACGCATGGCTGCACTCCAAGGCCTCCAACAAATCCACATCGCCACACACGACAGCATCGGCGTTGGCGAGAATGGTCCTACACACCAACCTATTGCCGTTGCAGCCCTCTGGCGCGCAATGCCTAATCTTCTATACATCCGGCCATGCGATGCCGAAGAGGTGGCTGGCGCATACATTGCTGCTATCCAAGCGACTTCAACGCCAACCGTCATCTCACTTTCTCGCCAAGGTCTAACGCAGTATCCTCAGCATTCCTCGCGCGAAGGGACGTTGAAGGGCGGGTATGTTTTTACAGAAGCTGACAGCGATGATTTTGACGTTACCTTGATCAGTGTTGGGTCTGAGATGGTCTACGCGATGAAGACTCGGGACTTGCTTCTAAAAAATTACGGGATCCACGCTCGAGTCCTTTCTTTCCCTTGTACTAGACTTTTCGAAATGCAGACTCGGGAATACAAGCAATCGGTGCTAAAGGCGCGAGCTAACAAGCCCGCTGTCGCGATTGAGGCATATCCATCTAATGGGTGGGAGCGATATGCAGATGCATCGGTCTCGATGAATAGCTTTGGCAAGAGTCTTCCTTCAAAGGAGACGTATGAGCACTTCGGATTTGAGCCAAAGCGCATTGCGGCTAAAGTCAAGGATCTTGTGGATGAAGTCAGGCGGGACGGAATTGGGATTTTGAGGGGGGATTTTAGGGAATTCAATGAGGGCCCACGGATTGGATTTGAGCATTAGAGATATACATAATGCGAAGGGCTAAGGCTATGTTTATGCAATAACGGTGCTGACTACAAGGTGTTATTGTAAAGTTTAAGAAACGTGAATATATATATGGCCGATGAGTCATAAGGGCTTTTGGAGAAATTTCTGTTTGATTGTCTTCAAAACCTCAGGACAAGTCAACCTTTCAATCTCCGCTACGCTTTTTTGGCGTATATCCTCTGGGGTGATGAGTGGGAATAGGGTTAGGATTGATCCTGCGCTGGCATGGCCAAGAATCCTTGTAACCATAGATTGTTGTTCCAAGGTCGCCGAACCAACTGCGGTATGCCTTAACATAGATAACAACTAGTTTAAACGCCAACGCAGACATAGTATCCTAGCCACAGGTTGCTGCACGATGCGTCAACCTGGGTGTTCCATGTGCGGAACTGGGCCAAAGTGATCTTCGCAGCTGTATTGATTGAATAACAGCCATCTCCATCCTCGATCAGGTGGTATTTCTTGCATTTACTGACAATACCGGGCATCTGTGGTGTAGGACCCGAAGGCTCGGCTGTTGGCTGAGGCGCCGAGGTGGTTGTTGCACCTGGAACGTGCACGTAGACGTAATAGTCCAGCCAGAGATTGGAGCAATCTATGGAGATTAGAGTCTGCTATCTGGGTAAAAATAAGTACCGAAGACCTACTGGCGTCGACCTGGCTGTTCCAGCTCTTGAACTGGGCTTCTGAGATACCGTATTTCGCGGCAATGGTGTCGCACTGATCGCCGGATGAGACCTGGTAGAATCCATCACAATTGCTTGCAACCCCGGGCATAGTGGGGCTGTTGCTGGGGGCAGTCACGGTGGTGGTGGTAGACTTGCTGGTTGTGGTTGTTTTCGTTGTCGTGGAAGTGGAAGTGGTGCTGGGTCGTTCCTCCGTGGCAGTGCCTATAACACAGTATGACTTGCTGGTATCAAGATCAGGGCAGGAGATACCAGGATTCAGCTGCTTTAGATTGTCAACCGATAGTCCCCAGTTGCTAGCAAAGCTCGAGCATGTATCCCCGGCATCGGCAGTGGTGGAAAAATCGCAGTCAACAGCGCGGGGGGTCAGAGCCGCTGCCGTAACTAGGATTGCTCCGGCGGCAAGAATAGCTGTGAGGCGCATTGTGCTGGGCTTGGTTTTGAGCTATATAGGTAGTCAAACGTCAGAGAATGTTTCCTTAGTAAATCGAGAGTCACATACTGATGTCCTAATTGGAACTGCGCAAGTAGGCAAAAGAATACTTGACTTCCGAAATTTCTTTTTCTGAATTCAATCCCTGTGCATCTTCCTGGATGGTTTATATAACAGCTTTTGTGGCCCTACTACTGCTAGTAATTAGTTATTAGCCCTGAGGGTATTAACACATCAAAAGTTCCGAGAGCGAACGCCCCTCTCTCTAGTGTGCATAGTAGTCTTCCAAAGTTAGCGTACTTCGTTGATTGTTACCCAGCTACTTTGAGGTTAGTCAAAGCTCTGAATCGTTTGGCGTATTGCTACATTTCCAGACGGTGCCAGTGAATCTCACAACACGCAAGTCATTGGTGGCTAAATCGAAGACTGTAGATACCCTGGAAAAGGCATCAGTACGAAGCTTGGGTATAGTTATAAGTTCGGACAAAAAATGTGATAGTTGAGTCGGCAGGAACCGCAGGGTCGTACACCCGACCAGGAAAGATATTAAGCGAACCAATACCAGAATCTGAAGGCGAGCTTGTATGTAGCTGCTGCTTAGCGATGTTGACTACCTCCTGGGCATTGCGACGCTGCAATTTACTGGCCACACTACCTAATGCCAAGCCTTAGCCAAGCCTTGATCGGGGACCTAGATTCCGCCCCTCTCGGAACTTCTTGTGGAGGGACAAACATGCAGGGTCCTCGACCCTGTGGCAAGATTGCCCATGAGCCGCCAAGGCGCGAACTTATGCAGTCTAGAAAATGAGCGTCTCACCCGTTCTTCCAATCCCTGCTAACATTCGGTTTGCCTCGTGTGGCGTATAGCTCCCTATTTTTTTCATTTTTCCTTCGCCCTTCATTACCGAATTGGAATCTATCCTCGCAAGCTCATCGACTTGAGAGAATCTGCGAGTTGTCTTCCTCCTCTTCAACTTCCTGGCCCTCATCACTCTTGAAAGTCCAACCTGCCCATAACATGCGCTTTTACCAAACGAGCTGGCTGCTCGCTTTGTGCATAGGCACCATAATAAACGCTTCTGACATCCTGGAAGTGGACCTCGTTTTCCCCCGCAACGAGACATATTCGCCGACGGAATGGTTTCCTATTGTTTTTGCTTTCCAGAATGCCGAGCGCGCCCGATATCTGAATCCTGAAATTACCTATACGTTTTGGGATTTGGATAATGAGAATAACACTCGCACCCGGTTTCATGATTTAAGATGGACCAACTGGACTGGGCAGGATACCTTCTACGCATATCACTACTACGGTTATTTCAAGGAAGAGGGACGCTGGAGGGTGAGGTGGAGCCTAAGCTGGCAAAGTTGCGACGAGGATGCCTTTGAAAAACGTCTTGACGCTGCCAGGATGATCAGCAACTCTTCTACTTGGTCCACTTGGTTCACTATTCAAAGTTCTGCCCCCAAAGTGGATCTCGTAGCCGCAACAGCTAACAAGACATGTCCGGAGGAATATGGCATGACGATCAATGTGACAGACAAAACTATGGAAGTCCCATGGTGGGTGACTTGGTCTGGTCATGATTACACAGATAGCACCTGCGCGGTAGTGGCGTCCTCCACCCCAACACCCAAGCCGGATCCTTGCCGAGTCCATATCGACAAGACAATCGTCGCAAGCATGGCGGCCTCTTTGAAATCCGACCTATGCAAAGGGATAGATCGACCATCCGATTGCCCGAAGGATGAAAATAATGCGGCGCATCAACTAGCTGTCGCTGGCATATCGTGCTTGCTCACCGTAGTTGGGGCTTTGGGGTTCTTCCTTGTCTGATTGTGTTTCTACGATGGTTCTCTGGTGATGGCGTTCCTTCAATCACTGTGCCATCTTAATTTCTTGAGTATCTGCTTCCGTGTATTACAAACAGTATATACCATATTCTAAATGATTGCGTACCATACCTGTACTTCGTCTTTTTTTAATAAAAACTTGATATTGTTGTTGGATTACTGGCTGGAAGTGAACCGACATAAAAGTTAGAAATATTGCTAGGTGGTTTGACTGTTTTCAAATCATCAAGAATATTGAGGGAGACACCGACGATGACTATACCACTGAGATTGTGACACAACGTGAGCTTCTCTGGTATGGTACTTGTGCGTTTGGCTTGGAGGCTACCAAGGTGAACGGGAATGCGAACTTTGTTGTTGGCGGGCAGGATGTGATTGATATTATCAATGAGGCCGTCAAGCGATTTGGGGACAGTGATGGAAGGGTTGGAGCAAAGGGTGATATGGATTGCACTGGCAACATTAAGCAACAGCCAGTGAAGTGGGGTATTTATCATACTTGATTTTCAACAATATATGACGCCGGGCGCTACCAGGTAGATTAAATAGCATGTCATGCTTGTGTGAGGAATTGAAAACTTGAACACTGGCCTCATTTACCCAAGAACCCTTTGTGTACTAGAACTCGGGCAGTTAATAATACCCGCCTGAGCAATGATATATTTCAGCTGGAGTGGATTCCATGTGTAGCCCAGGAGGAAAATTCAAGATGAGCAATGTTGGAAGTTAGGATTTCAGACTCGGGAATAGTGAGAAGATATCTCGGGAACAAATAGTATCGCGCGTCGTTTTGGTCTGCAATAGCCTCATATCACAATAGCTTCTTTTTTTGCAGTCAACTTCAACTGTGGTTACAGCATGTGGCCCGTGCCTCTTGTAGATCCATCATGATAAGGAGGCTGCTGAGGTATGCAATACTAGTACGCTCGGTGCACATTCCTCGGCAGATCAAAACAAACTTGAACAGCCCCTTTCACCTTTTTAATACGAGAACCCAATAATATTCCTTAGCGTAAACCTTTAACCTATGGGGTTTAAACTATCCGCCACCATGAAGCCAAGGTTATTGTGCATTGGCCTCTTTGCCGCCATTGGGCTTGCGGCAGACCTGCCATCCTCAGGCTGTCGATGTCAACCCGACCAACCCTGCTGGCCAACCGAGGCTCAATGGGCTGCCCTGAATAATTCCATTGGAGGGAATTTGGTCACAGTGACACCACTTGCAGTTCCTTGTCACGACCCCAATTTCAACGCTTCAGAATGTAGCGTTGTACAAGCAAATACATATAACTCTACCTATCGATCCTTGCATCCAGGTCGGATCCCCTCCCCAATAAAGCCACCACTGTCTGCCAGTTTCTTACTAACTTAACCAATTCAGGTGCTCTCCAATGGGAAAACTGGGAAACATGGCCAGCAGCCGATGAGGAATGCTATACGGAGTCCCCACGATCAGAACCATGCGAACAAGGCCGATTATCGCTCTTCGCAGCTGAAGTACAAACGACTAAACACATTCAAATCGTTGTCAATTTCGTGACGCGCCATAATATCAAGCTAGTCATAAAAAACACCGGTCATGACTTTCTTGGCCGGTCATCTGCGCCCAAATCTTTGCAGATTCTGACGCACTTCATGAAGAATATGTCGATTTCCAACGAATTTGTTCCCATGGTCCCACCTATGTCAACTCGCCCGGATGGTACGAGGGCTGTCACTGTTGACGCTGGCGTTCAATTGGGTGAGATGTACGCATTTTTGGGCTCCAAAGGCCTCATGGCCGTGGGAGGGACATTCAACACAGTTGGTGTTGCTGGAGGATATATCCAAGGTGGAGGACATTCCTTCCTAGGTTGGCTCCATGGAATGGCGAGTGATAATGTACTTGAGTTTCAAGTTGTTTTGGCAGATGTAAGTCTAAACGAGGACTGGTCGCGAGCTACTTCGTTACTGATACGTCAACAGGGCTCACTTGTGTTCGCCAACGCATATCAGAACTCCGATCTGTTCTTTGCATTGAGAGGCGGAGGTGGAGGGTCTTTTGGAGTGGTCGTAAGCGCCACTGTTAAAGTCTACCCCGATTACCCCCTGATATATGCGACACTGAACTACACCATGGACCCGGGTACCGCATTCTGGGATGGAGTCGGGGCATTTCAAAAACATATCCTTCGACTCAACGATCAAGGTGGCTCAGGATATTATGGAATGGTGCCAATAAATCCAGTTTCCAGCACACAAAACGTGTCTGCATTTCTGTCCGCCATCGCATTCGTCAACCAAACAGACCCAACCACTATTAAAGAACTTTTCTCTCCGTTGCTATCGGATTTGAAACAAGCGATCGGTTTCGAACCATCCTTCGGCATGGTTACGTACCCTTCAATGTCGAGCATGTATTCCACAGTCTTAGCCGGTAGCGATACAACCGGAACAGGAATGCGTCTAGGATCTCAACTGGTGTCACGAGATTTCATCAAATCCGACAATTCAACACAACTAACCCGTACCATGTCAAGTCTAAATTATGACCCGGGCGAAGCAGTTGCTGGTATAATCCTAACAGGAGGCCAAGTTTCCAAGAATCGCAATATCGCATCCGCACTGAATCCCGCCTGGAGAGATACTATGGTCCATGTGATCTTCACGCGGTTGGTGAGCGCAGATATGACATTTGAAGAGCAGGAAGTCAAAACCGCTAATATCACGCGTCATGAGGTGCCTATGTTCAGATCACTTGAACCTGGAAAAATGGGTGCATATGTGAATGAAGCTGATGCTGATGAAGTTGGATTTCAGCAATCGTTTTGGGGGGAGAATTATCCGCGATTGCGATCTATAAAGGCATCAAGGGATCCGAATGATTTGTTCATTGTTCGGAAGGGGGTTGGGAGTGAAGATTGGGATGATGATGGACTTTGTCGATTGAGTAGAAAGTGAACGTTGGAGCTGATTCTTTATTTAAAGTGAAATTTTGGGTCACGGGATATGTATGCATAGTGGTGAGGGAACCCAATGATACCTAATGATGGACTGAAGAACTATCCAGGACATCACTGTGGAGGATAATGAATCAAAATAGAAACCCTTCAAAGAAGCTCGTCATCACTCATCAACATCAATTATTACTATCTGGCTAAATAATCCGAAAGTAAGAAAACATCAAGCAAAGCCATGATCAAGACTTAGCAGGCTTGACAGACGCTTGCTGAGCCGTATGCAACAAACCCGGGGCCAAGGCACTGCGCTCATCAACACCAGAACCCTCGGCATACCGTTCAACACTGCAAAGAGAGTCGGTTAGTTATATATTCACAGGCAGAAAAGAATTAAGATGAACTTACAGAGATAACTCAGCGGCGAGAGTATCATTCCTGAACGCCTCGCGAATATCGGGAACGTTACTCTTCGCAACATTATTACCGCGCACACCGGGCTGACTGCAATCATCACCAAGCCACCTCTTCTTCAAAGTAATCTCGAATCCACTCTGGTCGACAGAGTGCTTAGCAAGCTCGCACATGTCGACAGCGCTGAATTTGTAGATTTGAGCGGCGACCGAGTATTCTTCGATCAGGGGTTCCTTGGTGAATGCGAATTGAAGGGGGTCATCGGTGGACAGGGAGACGTTCAGTCCTCGCTTGAAGAAGCTGGCACAGGGGTTCTTATCGTAAGTGAGGAACAGAGCGTTGTTACTCAGTGGAGACATGGCGATGCCAATCTGATGCAAGTAGTAAAGATACTGAAGTAGAGGGACCTTGCGAAGTAAAATGCCGTGACTGATACTGTGACAAGCAAGGAAGCCCACAGCCAAATGGTCTGGGTCACCTGCTTCACCGCAGTGTGGGCGAAGCACGAAGGTATTGAAACCGCGGCGCTTCCTCCACTGGTTAAGAGACGCAATGTTGGCGAACATGAAGTACAGCCAGTAGCTGTAGGGGGGGTTCTGCTTGGTATCCCAGTCTCGCGGGATGGGGTACTTTCGGTAGAAGCGGCGCTCGGTCTTGCTCTCGTCGTCGACACTGTCAAATCCGACGACGCGCTGCAGGAAGATGTGCAGTTTGGGGTGGCTGGATGGATCCTTGGTCACCTCGAAGAGTGGTTGGAAAACATTGGTAATGACCTGTTCGAAGTTTTCCATCATGCCGCTGGACTTGTAGACATCGTAGAGACGGGGCACTTGAATCAACCAGCGGACGTTGGGGGAAAACAGTTTATTGTCGACCACCCACGCAGCCAGCTTGTCCCACTCGTCGGGTGACCGTCCATAAATGGAGATGCGCCATTCCACCATTTGATATTTGCTGGACTCCAAATCGGAGATGACTTCTTTGGTGATCTCGGCCAGGTATCGGCCCTTGATGTAGTTATCTGTCTTCAAAAAGATTTCACGAAGACGAGATTCTCCAACGGGGTTATATTTGAGGTTGAACTTGTCGAATCGATGGAAAGAATCGGTGTGGGCCTGCTCGGTTGTTAGTAGGCGTTTCATCCCGATTTCTCATATGAGATGAATGAAGTAGGGCGAGGGAGACGTACATGCATATCCAAGGTATCAATACTGAGATCGTAAGCAGTCAGGTTGATACTTTCAAAGACCTCTCGCAGAGTCAAATGCTTGCCATCACGGAAAAGAACAACCTCGTCGGGAGATTTGCGCATCTTGCTCTTGATAAAACGAAGCAGATGCTTCTGGTTCATACACGCCGAGTGGTGAACGTGAGTGTCGACCTTTCGGACGTTGTAAAAGTCGCGATGGGGAACTTTCTTGCTGTCTGCGACTTCTTGATATTCATTCAAGAGGGTGTATAGTTGGTATTTGCCTTCCAAATATGAGAGACGCTTAAAAGCAAAGCTCTTAGCTGGTCCATCCGTCGAGACATCCACCACGGCATCCAAATCCATATAGAAGTCCCGCAGTGAAGGGATGTGAACGGCGGGCTCTTTTGCGTCTTCCGACTCATACACCTGGTAGACACTGCTCCGGTCCAAACGGTATGTCCAATCCGATGGGCCGGGAAGGGGCAACAGCTCCTCAAAATCAAAATCTTCACCGATATCCTCGCCCATCTTTCTCTTCTTCTCGTTCAAATCCGAGGAGCCCCCAGCGGTCCCTGGCTGGTACTCCTTGCCATCGTCCCAGGCAGGCTCTGGAGGTGGTGGGTAGAGAACCCAATCGGGTTGATCACGAGGATTATCTCCGGGTCGTTGCAATGACAATTCCATATACTTGGTTCGACGATCCAAGAGACCCTTGATTTTGCGGTAGATCGAACTCAGCTCGGAGCTCACCGCATCACCACTCGGCGCGAACCCATTGGCACCATGAGGGAGACCACCAATACCGAGGCCATTCCCTTGGAGGCCTTCAGCGGCGGCGATGTGTGAAGTCTGGGCGGGGCTGAACGTGGCAGCATGGCTTCGAGCGGCGAGATCTGCGGCCTGTTGGGCAGTGTTAGGCTGAGCACCGTCCGCACCGGACTGGGAAGAGGCAGAAGGATACCACTCTGCTTCGTGCATAATGGAATTTCCTCGAGGGCGAGAAGCAAAATCGCCGTGGAATGAGCGGTCTCCTTCGTTGGACTCGACGATGGAGCTACTTGTGGGCACGGGACTGACGGGGACACCTTGCGCAGTGTTCTCACCGGTTGCAGACCCCGTCTTGGACGACTGTTGGTGATGTTGATAGAAGAGTTTTGCCTCTGCGTGACTCATGGACTTCTCAAAGGCATAGTCGTACGTAGCCGTCTTTTGTTGCTGGTCTCGAGGCCACAGCTCGTCGTTGTCATCTTGTAACGGATCCGAGTCGTCGCGAGAGGTAGGGACGACCGCCTCGTCACCAGAGCTGAAGTATCGGGGATATTCATCGTTGGGAGTGTTGGCATTTGAATCGAGACCAAGGTCGGGTTGAAGTGACCCCATGACTGTTATTGATCGGTTGTGCGCCACCGGAGGGAAGGGAGGGGAAGGGATGGCTTTGAGAGAGAGAATTGAGAAATTAGGGAATGAATTATTGAGTCATGGCGGGACACAAAGAGGAGTAAATATATATGCGAGGATGTGCTCCGTTGTATGCTATCAGCGATAATGATTTTTTTGACCCTGTGATCCACACCGGTGAGCCTCGTAGGTCCAGATCGGGCGGGGTGGAGCCGATTGGAGGGAATGTTTGGATGGGATAGATTGATTGGGTATCAATGGGACAATGGTGGAGGTGGTGGTAGAGATTAGATATGTAAGAAGTCGTGATATTAGGGTTGGGTGTTTAGGGGAGAGAAAGAAGAAGAGAAGAGAAGGTGTGAAGTTGAAGTTGAAGTTGGAGTTGATAGAAGCGGAAGGAGGAGACCAGGTGACTTTGGGTACGTGAGGAAAGAGCGGAGATGACGTCCCGTGGCAGTCGCAGTGGGCAGTTCCACTCGCTCCTTCCATAACAACAACACTCTCGCTCCTTCCACAGTTACCACCAACTGGTCACCTGCCCAACACTCTCCACTTTCCTCCGCCAACTTCAACTTCACCTCTCCATCCCCGCATATCACATACATTTACACTGTGGACGACTGGACCACTTCTACTTGACTACTCGGTATTTGCCATCCCCTGCAGCTACCTGCTACCTGCCCCTCACTGCACGAGGCATCATCATTTCCCCTCCTCCAGCTCGACCCGGAACTGGAGCTGTGGCTGTGGCTGAGTCTTGGAGCCTAAACTGATCGACTGATATACTGATATCCCCTTGGAACAGCACACCAACAAGTCAATCACCTTCTCTTCGACTCCCTACTGGTGCACATACTCCATTTATCCTCCTTCTCCACCTCCACCTCTGCCACCATGGCATCCCTCAATCTCTCAACCAACGGTCCCTCCATCAACAAAAGCTACCAATCTGTCGTCAACGCCACTCTCCCCTCGGGATCCCCAACTTATGGTCAATGGGCTCTCTTCTCCGTATCCGCCCCGCTAGTCAATGCCTTTCAACAGGATGGCGGAAACAAAGAGAGTGTCCTGAAGGTCCAAACTACTGGAGGTGAGTGACCACAGCCGCCCGCCCAGCCGCCCCCATCTACCCCCCATGTACAGCCCACTGCATTGAATTGATCACTAACGGCCAACTGATGACAACCAGATGGTGAATTGGACGATCTGATCGAAGAATTCTCCGAGGGTCGGGTTCAATTCGCCTACCTCAAAGTCATTGACCCCAACACCGGTCTGCCCAAGAATGTGTTGATCGCATGGTGCGGTGAGGGTGTCCCCGAGCGGACAAAAGGCTACTTCACCAGTCACCTGGCCAGCGTTTCCAAGTTCCTACATGTAAGAGACCACAGTGGCGTGCATTCTCGGCGCATTCCTTTCAATCCCATCGCCAATGGTCAGAGTCAGACTAACCATATGCTCTCCGCTCAAATAGGGGTACCATGTGCAAATCACAGCTCGCGCCGATGGTGATCTGACCCCTCAGGGTATTATCCAACGGGTCGGAGATGCTTCGGGCTCCAAATACTCGGCTTCATCACAGGGTCCCACCGTGACTCCGGCTACCAACCCCCGTCCTCCCGTCGCGACTAAGCCCGCCTTCACCCCGTCCCGATCTGGAGGCATCTCCGCCCCAGCTCCATCAATCGCCCGCCCCTCAGCCTCATCCAACGTGGATGACGATGGCTGGGGTGCCGATGCTCCCCCCGTCACGAGATCTCAACTGGAAAAGGTCCAGCCGGCTTACCAGCCTACACGCGTGAACCTACAGCAATTGAAGTCGGAGAACCAGGCCCCCGCCCCACGACAGGTTCCTACGGCTTCGGGAAGTGGCGCCGATGTGGTTGGTGGTGGCTACCAGCCCGTCGGCAAGGTCGACATTGCGGCGATCCGGCGACAAGCGGCCGCGTCGGGTGAGACGAAAGATGATCGTCCGTCGATCGTGAAGGGCACCTACGAGCCGGTGGGTAAGGTGGACATTGCGGCCATTCGGGCCAGAGCTCAGAAGCCGGACGATGCTCCCGAGCCTACCAGGAGCCCTGCTCCTGTTTCTCAAAATGAGCCCGTCAACTTGCCCGTCCGACCGGCTGCGGGTGAGAGCTCCTCTGAGCGACTGACATCTTTGCCCAAGCCCAAGGTTGCCAACAAGTTTGGAGGAGGCCCATCGTTCGGTGGCACCAAGCCGCCTCTTCCCTCAGGACCCTCTTCGGCCACCGCTGCCGCCGCGCAGATCGGCAGCGCCAGCCGTACCTTTGCCGACCAGGGAGGCAAGACTCCAGCCCAGCTCTGGGCAGAGCGCAAGGCCAAGGAGCGTGGTGAGGCTCCTGCCCCCACCCCCGCCACCGAGCCATCGCAGCCTATCCAGAGCCAGGCCAGCGGTCAGAATGAGTGGAAGAGTTCTTATGCTGGCAAGTCTTGGGCTACCGTCCAGACTGTACAGGATAGAGCTGCACCTGAAGTGGCTGACGTGAGAGCTGGTGAGCCTGCCGATGCGGCGGAACCTCCCTCTCACGTCCATGATATTCGCGACCAGTTCGCGCAGGAGCCCTCGCAACCCACCCCTCCTCCCGTTCCCCAGGCCAATCGCCCCGTCCCAGCTCCCGTTCCTGTTCCCATTCCGGTGCCTGGACTCTCTGCTGGACCTACCGAGCCCACAGAGCCGGAAGAGGAAGAGCATGACCGTCACCAAGAGCTCCCTACTCCTCCCCCGCAAC
>JAVMSB010000193.1:0-60211 GCA_031761475.1 Penicillium pancosmium | reverse complement strand
GAGGAGTTTGGGGAAGAGGGGACAACTGGTGGGGCGGGACTCTGATATCCTTCGTCCTCGTATAAGAGATGATACTCGGGGTTATCCAGTGGGCTGACTAGATCAAAGTCGTAGCGGGTATGGTCGCCCTGGAAATGTCGTACGATCTGGTCTGCGTGTGGATCCAGCCAGAGCGCCTGGCCGAGGACCATAAAACGAGCAAGCTTGATGATCTGCGAGAGGATTGGGGTAAAAGCGTCTGGGGTATGCCAGCCCGTACGAGAGCGACCTAATACTGCAATAGTACAGACTAGAGTACATTCATACTCATCCGTACCTACTCGCTGGTTAAGGAGCTCGAGACAAAAGCTTAGGCAGGCCTTCTCTAGTGGCCGATAGTAAAATGGAGAGGGGGGAGGGGTAGAGGCAGGGCTCGTACGATCATGATTACTCTTATACGGATCAGGAGATCGAGACTGTGATCGAGAGGCTATAGCCAAGGCCCAGAGGGTTTCCCATGCTTTACGTTGCCGACGGTTGAACCGGTAATAGGGAAAAGCAGAGTGTGAAGGCTCTGTTGGCTGTTGCGTACGAGCAAAGAAGCAGATTATCTGCTGCTATAGTGTCAGATGACGGATAATAGCTTTAGAGTCTATATAGGCCTAGAGCGGCTGCCGGGGTGCTTGATTAGTCTCTGTTCGGACGACCTCAACGCGGATCAGATGGCCACATCGTTTGGCAATCTGCTGGCTCGTACGAGCTATACGATCCATAGCTTGGTAGATCACCCAGAGAGGATCCAGGGGATCAGATGCTGGCGGCTCGATTAAAGCATGCAGAGCCTCCGGGAGTTGACCGGCCAGATATTGAGTCCATCTCGTCCGACGAAGCTATGGGGTAGCCTTATTAATCTCGAGCGTTTCTACCGTACGAATAGACGGTTGAAAGATCTGCTGGTGTTGCTGTTCCAGCTGATCAAAGAGATGATCAATAGTAGAGGATACTGACTCTGGCTCCTCGGATTCTGATCGTACGGGGTTTGTTACTACAAAATAGTGGGAGTTGGGCCCTCAGCGATAGAGCCGTTGGTAGGTAACAGAGCGGGTATATCTCTGAAGAAGATCTGAAGTAGAGAGAACAGGTATTGTACGATTAGAGGATTGGGAAGAGGATTGAGCAAGCCATTGGTGGGATATTCACCAATGCTCTTTCATAACCTTAGTCGTACGACAGATATAGTGGCAGGTAGGGGTAAATTGGTACTAGATACCGTTATGGTAAAGAGGAAGGAGATTAAAAGGCGGTGGTTGATAAGGGATTAAATCAGAGGTAAAATCTGCAAGTAATTGAGGCTAGAGAATAGGGAGAGACTCTTGGATCTGAGTAGCCGTACGACTTAGAAGAGAATGTGAAGAAGAGGTCAAATGAGCTACAACTTGGCTCAATCGTACGGCAGATCGACAATTATAGCAGATAAGAATAGGTAGGGTATGGAGCGGAGTAAATAGCTTCTGTATAAGGACAGGGATATTGCTTTCTATGGTAGGCTGTCAAAAATTAGGAATAGTAAAAAAGTGCTAGAAAGTGAATTGTAAAGTGTAGATATATATTCAGGGGTTATACGTTAATAATTACCTTTTTGTAGAGATACTGAAGTGGGTCTAAAATACAAAAGTGGGCCTTCCCGGGCGCACCCCATCAAAAAATATCTAAGGTTTTAGGCAATTTAGGGTTGGATCGTACGAGTGCTATAGAAGACTGTAGAGGCTATAAAGTAAATTAGAGATATAGTATATATATATTTAGAGGTTCTGAGAATTTAAAGGTGATCGTACGAAAAAAAGTGCTTGCAGTCTACCCCAGAAAAAGTGGTTGCAGTCTACCCTGTGGGGCGAATACTGCCCATACTTAAGGATTTCTCACCGCCGTGCAGTCAGGTAGACTGCACCAACCCTTTTGGGATAGCGCTATTCCTATACAGGCCATCAAAAGAAGCAATTATAATATTCGCTACGTACGGAGTAGAGTTAAGAGGATATACTCCCTTGAAGTAAAATGCTCGCGTCGTACTTACGGACACACACCTCTGGGGGACGGGAGCACGGCCCAAACAAGCAGCTCGGCCAATCAGGCGCCGAGTAATTCGAGCGAGGGCTCGCTGGATTCTGTCCTAGGGTGTAGACTGTCTTATCAGTTGTTCCAGTCAGCTTTATATGTTGGAAATTTCCGACCACGATACGACATGCCGAAATGCTTGGCTTGATTCCGTCCACCGCCTGGCCTGTACGTACAGCCAATTCATCTTAACAATTCTCGTGTCGCCCCCGATCGACACGGGCTTTGGTCTGATAATATGGCAACTACATGAACATTCTTGATATTTGTTGGTAGACCCTATCGGCAATGTATTGAGATGCAAATTAAGTAAGGCTTGCTTTACTAGTGAAACATAGATGTATCAAGAGGTAAGTCACATGTTCTCCCATCTCTGGTTGCCTATTGCGATCAAGCGATTGAACAACTCATCTCGCTCAGGTATTGCTGTCAATCTCCGAGTTTTCTCTTCATGATCTTGGATCTCCAGACCTGCCAGTAGCTTCTGATCCGATGAAGATGTGGCTATTGCTTCAACTGCGGAACTTACAAAGGCCGTCGCCCTTTTTAGTCGTTTCATATCCCTTATGGCAATTTCAAACAGGGGAGTCAACTTCTTAGAGCTCATAAGTCTTGGATCATTCCGCGTGAATAACAGGCTTGGTCTGGTAGACTCTGTAATTACCGCCCAACCGTGTTCCCCCTCATATCGACATTGGTATACGCTCGGTCCAGCATAGACGATGCTTTTCGTCTTGGGCAATACGCCTAAGTGTCCTTTTGCCTTTTGCGAACCGGTTGCGGCCCGAGCATGATCAATGACAAGTTTTGTCTTGACGACGGATTTGGCATTGCCTTTGAAAAAGCGGATGATCTTGGAAAGATGTTTGTGATCTGGCTTTTCTTCATTGTCGTCGCTACCTGTTTTCTCAGCCACTGAATGCAAAGTTGCATCGAGAACGTCGGGCTGAGTCGCACCAACGGGTATCCTTTCAACGTCTATGGTATTTTGATGATCCGTGTCATCGGGATTGGAGGTGGGTACAGGAGGAATCGGCGTTTTACATGCTTCACCGATGCGGAGAAGAGTTATCGCGATCTGGATGTTTGTAGGGATACCACGAAGGACATTGCTAGTTGAAATCAGTATTGTAGAAGAAAGGACAGAAGAGACTGACTTCTTCGGCTGCGCTAGCTCCATGTAATTAGGAATTTTGCGTTTGAGCCACGCTATAGCAGGTGTCAGGATTGGATCGCCGAAAATGACAAATCCAATGACAAATCCAGCCACCCTGTAAACCATGTAACAGTTGATGAATAGGGATAGGAGAAATAAAGGGGCAAGAATAGCGACTATTCTAAGAAAAGAAAGATGAGAAAAGGGCGGCCTTGGTGAAAGTGCGCTGGAGTTGTGTCAGTAAACCCGTGAGCGTCGAAATGGAGCGACTGACTTTGCAAATATCTCCCAATTATCAGCTAATTCTCCGATCAAATGTGGTGCAATGTCAAAAATCTTGCAAATTGCTTCCGGGTTGACTCCAGCCCATATCATTTCTTCCATCGGTTGTTCAGTTTGATTAGTACTCTCGATAACATGCCCCGGTGCAGAGCCTGCAGATTGGACGGCTTGAATAACCTTTTTGATAGGCTTGGGTACATTTCCTTCCACCGGATCTCCGTCTCCGTCTTCTTGTTTCCTATTGTGCATACCGAGCGCCTTTTGAATATTGTGCCGGAAATTGTTAACGAAATTTGCTGCTTCCTCTTCAATGGCTTCATGTGGTTGCTTTTCCGGGGCGCCGGTCAGTGTATCATTAGTACCAAGCAGACCTGCTTGTGGTTTCTGAATTCCGCCGGTCCTGATGCTCACAAGAGCACGCGGTGCAGGGGGAAAGAGTGCGTTGCGGGCTTGCACCGAAGACACCACCAGAATCAAAGCCCCAAGAGCAAGCGAAATTAGCAAATCGAATATCCATGCAGTGAAGTATATCTAATTTGAGGTCAGTACACCTCTTGCCTCAAGTTTGTAACTCGGCTGTGGGCTTGTGGCCAACGTACTCCACAAAATATCGATGTGCGGTAGTTCTCCTTCCAGGACCGGAGTCGTGAGATTTGTTTTCCAAAGCTTGCGGTGCCGAGAACCACAGATAGATAAAGTCGTTGTAGATGCAAAGTCAACTTATCTCTCGTGTGATCCTGAGCCCAAGAATCATTGAGGTCCAAACCACTTGCATTTTCAATGGGCATCGCTTTGACATCGAAGACATCCTGAAAAATTACGAATTAGTACCTTGAATGTTTTTGAGATCAAGAAGACCCTACTTTATTGAAGCGTCTGATGAATTCAAAAAGGTCTCCATTGGTGTAGCCTCCAATCAACGGATCGGGTACGTCGGCGTTAGCTTTATGCCAACCAATGTCTCTCACCATTTCCGTGTCGCTGCCAACATGGTACACTTCCTGAACAGCTCCTCGTACCTCCGGTACCTTGGAAACTAATTCGTGCCTGTCACCATTGAGTTCCTTCTTCAAGGCCTCAACCGGGCCTCTTGTCAGCCCATAGGCCTGATCGCGCAAGGTAGCCTTTATGCTTGAGTTGTTGCTGTCTTTGGTTTGGATTATTGGAAATGTAGCTTGGTGGTTGAGGGTCCGGTGAAATGGCGGTGCGGTCAGCTCCTCTGATGCACCGAGGATGGGATAGGTTTGCTCTTGCAAGGTGGCCAGCATCGCCGTGGTGGGATTACTATGATTACTAATGCTTGTAGAACTCTCAAGATCGTCGTGCGTTACAGTAGACCGGGGTAGTGGGTGGTCACTAACACCATCAACAAGTGCACATGTCTTGTCTTGTAATTCGTGCATCGTAGTTGGGGCAGCATTCTCATCGACTTGATAGTCTGATATGGGTTCAAAGTGATTATGTCTCCCACCGACAGCAGGTATCTGATCTTGACCATTTGGAATATCGGATAACGAATGGGAGCTCTGGTTGAGGGTTTTTTTCTGTTTTAGAAGGATGGGGTCATCAACACGAGCGCCTGGCGTTGCGTGGACGTCATCGTGGTCCAGTCTGTACGTTTTATTTCGGGTCGCGAATGTATTTTCCTGAGCAATGTTGCCTTCCATCTGGCCATTTAACCCATTAAGATGTGAAATCTTATGCTCATCCCCGCTCATGTTTGGCTTAAATTGAAGATCCGTGTTGGTGCGTGGTTGTACGTGTTGGTGCGTGGTTGTGCGTGTTTGCTGGTCCACTCCTTGATGCTGCTCGGTCGGTGTGTCCTGTGCTCGCTGGGAGTATTCCTTTCCCTAAAGGTTGACAATCTAACAAGGTGTTAATAGAAATTGTGGATATATCTATAGGGTCGTCAATTCCTCGACGGCAGCATATGTTCGGCACACAAGGGTCTGCTGATATTGACGGCGGCCTAGTGTTGATGACGTAATTCGCCCCATATTAGTTACGGCATGTCTACCACATGACTCCGATACGATATGACAGCTACCTTGGTAATCTCCGGGCCCTAGTTATACTTGTTTTTGTCTAATACTCCTCCCGTACTAAAAACATACTTTGTCATTTTTGTTGTGATATGATGATATGAGGCTGGCGCAGATCTGGAACCAAGCCGAATCATCGGAATTAATCCCGAGATATCCATACGAAGAATCAAGTTGTTTTCCAATCAACTTGTCCTTCTCGTTGTATATTCATAGCCTAATGTTTCCCTTTGAACGATAACAGATACCTCTGGAGTACAACAGCTGCGAATACGCGCGTTCTCCCTTGTCAGTAGTGGGCGGAAGGCGTGGCGTGGGCGGCTCTTAACTGGGCGTGCAGCATCATAAGCTAGTCGGTCTGACGCGTTATACCCTGGGTCACCACAAATTCCTGACATCCATTGGAACAGAGCGTGATGCACTATACTTCGACCTCAGCGGCTGCTGGAAGGATTGCGTGGAAGCCAGTCAAATGTTTCCTAGGCTTACTAGGAGCCAATTGATCTCTCGTTCCTTAACGTAAGCTTCCGGCGACATTGCAGCTTTGAACATGATATACTTCCTCTGTAGATACAGTATGTATTCCTACAAAGCTGCAATACATTCCCGATATACGCTTCATAATTTTCAGTTGGCCTTTACAAAGGAAATATCGAGGTCATTGTGTCTTGTATATACTAGACCCGACTAACCACTCACTACCTCTCTCTTCACTTGTATCTTAGATATGTATACACCACACATAATCAACTTCCCTCAATAACATGCACACTGAAGCATCACATTATAGTTCAACAAGGCCAAAACCCGCGGTGGGCTGCCCGTGGGCGGGTAAGGAAATTGAAAACCCAACCAAAACCCGCGTTTGGCGAGGTCTAAACCCAATCAAACCCCCGCCTTTGGGATATGCCAAGCTTTTAAGGTTTGAGCCGTCTAACCGTGTAATTGTGAACCAAGCAAGGTCCACAGATGAGTGGAAAATTTTATATACGCAAAATGAGGCCCCTCCCATCGAGCTGCAAAGTCGAGCATGAGACTGAGTAGAGTATTCTCGTTCGAACAATTCGGATCTCGCTCTCATTGCTCAACCAGGTAAGAAGATTTTCGGACTGATGCCGCATCCCATACTTGAAGCTTTTGGTGGACTCGGGGAATCATCGGCGGCTAATCCATCATGATGCCTCGGTAAACGCGGTGCAAGGCAGTGCTGCAATCGAACGCGTATGGTATGGAATTATTTTTGGACATCTTGTTCTGTACCATGTCACTGGGCAGAGAAGTCCCAGGGTTTGACACGTTCTTTTGGTGTCTCGCCCGTTGATCTAGCATGATGTAATCCCAGCACATGCCGAAAAATGACGAGAGACCTGTCATGAGGACTTGTGAGATTAAAAGAGAGAGCGGCGTTGTTGCAAGCGATGAGTGATTTTTTTACCTACCAGTCGAATACACACTAAGAATCTTTTACTGCAATATCAACCAATATCAACCAATATTATTGGACTATTATCATGAGTGGAATCCCCAACAAAGCCGCCATAGATGGTCATGATATCATTCACAAAACTAAGGCAGAAGAAGAAAGGGTGTGGTCACTTCCCCAACGTCAAGCTCAAAAAAGTCACATAAATCAGCCTGACTAACGTATGCGCTGTGGATATAGCGGCATGAGCGTGACGACGACTCCAAGAATGAGGCCAAACAAAACGACACCCCGGAGGCCATTCCAGCAGACAGTGCCGAGGTTGGCCAGAAAGAGTCAGCGTTAGGCAAGGTCAAGGATGTATTTCACAGACAGGCACGACGTGCCGAGAGTGGCCCATAGCCGTGTCTTCGTTTGCTCAAACATTGCCAATACACTTTGGATGATTTCATTTACCTCTGAAATTTCTTTTTCGGTAATATTCTGGCTGTGCTTTTGTCTAAATACTTAGTCGTGCGTTCCATGATCGATCTTTCGAATTTCCTGCGTCAAACTTGGAAAATCGCCGTCGAAGGCCTTTGATATTTTCCACTTTAGTGTGTGAAATAATTCAACGATCCCGGGATAATCTGTATCTCTGCATAAAAGTTTTAAGCTATCAAGATTTGCGCGAGCTATCGAGATTCAGTATAATATTCGTAAGGAATTGGCCCATGGACACATGACGATCATTTCTCGACCAACATCTGAAACCACTATAATTCAAAAGCAATTACCCCTACAGGATACTCTTGGGATTGTTCTTCATTTAGTTTCATCTCTTGTGACAACCATCCTACAAGTAGGGGAGCTCTTCGAACTGACCTACTTGGCGCCCTACCTAGTACATGTTCCGAAGTTACTCAACAGGATCCGAGCCTGTGTAAGGCTTAGCAAAGTACCGGTACGATCGCGAGTCGATACTTGAGGGCTACCTGGTAGTTACGGGGAGGCCGGTTCTAGTCGTCTCAGCACATCACAGTTTTTGATTATGTCGAGGTAACGTTCACCAACTGTCTAACCACTAACCGTGTCTAGTTTGCTACGCGTAACACAGTGCGAATATTCGTTTGGTTGGGGACTGTTAGACTGCAATACTATGACTTTGATAATTTCAATTAACCTGACCCCTTGCAAACGACAGGCGTAAATATACATTAATTTATCTCTCTACCACTTCCTAAGCGAATTCGATGCTTCGCCGAGGCCTTTCGTGGCTCCGTAGCCGTTTTGTCTTCATGCTACTTTCTCTAGAATACAGTACATATATGTTTGTAATTCATTTACGGTGAATTGGAAACCTAGACTACAGAGAATTCGAACACAGATTTCCTAAACACTCGTGCTTTCTTTTCCAGCGCTCCATCCAAACCAAGCTAAACCAAATATGGGTCAGGCTAAGCCCCACTATTCTTTCTTGATATATCCGTGGGCGATCAGGAAAATTACCGTACTTGCAGATACCTGGCTTATAAACCCATACTTGCCAAGACGCCCTGGCCATGGTAGCCTGCCTAGTGTTTAGTTTGGCCTCGATCGCACCAGTTTTGTGGAACCCAGCCGCTCACCCCTCTCCCCCCTCCAAATTTACTAGTATTTTTTCCTATTTTTGTCCATTTGTTTTCCCTTTTCTTCCGAAACTCATAAAACTGCCACAGTGTGAATATGATGTTCTCGCATACCAAAACCCCACCAAATCTTCCTCTTATCTTACTCAATAGATTTAAATTACAAATACATTTGACGATGGTGGCATATTTCGGATCATGGTTTATCTTCTGTCCAAGGGAAGCAGCCGGCTATGGAAATAAACGATAACCGCAACAAGCTCATGTCAGACCCAATTCGGTCTTGCGTTTCAGCTTCTATCCTTATAGAAGCAATCAATTGTTGTGCGGGCAGCTAGCAGACTGCCATTCAGATTGCTAATGTCTTCCTTAATGAGGGTATGACGGAATATCTCGATTGCTTCTGCGAACTCGCCATGTAGACTCAATATCGCACAGGCTCTTCGAATGTTTTCACAACTTTCATGAAATTTGTGGAAGCCCAACGCCACTGCACATTGTTGCAGGGAATCGCTATTGGAAATCAAAGAAACGAAGTCACTTTTCGAACTGCCCATAACAAATCTCGTCAGAGTGCTAGTTAACCTCTTTTTATTGTCTCAGAGTTGCCGGCACTATGAGCAAGGCGGGTTTGCGTGGGGCATTAGCGCTTACAGGGCGATCTCCATAAAGTCCACCTTCTCCTTGCCTCTTTCAAGAAAACCATAGAGCGCTGTCGAGCTACTCTTCCGAGCTTCTTCCTCGTCTATCTCCAACAACTGAGAGAAGACGGTCATATCAAGTACTCCCTTCAGCTTGATGTTGAGTTTATTCCTTTCCATGCTCTTTTGAGGGTTAATTAAACGATAAATTAAACGCCGAATCAATGGATCGGCTTGTGTTTGTATCTCTGTACTATGCAATGCTAAGATATAGTATGCACAGTGTGGTTATTTTATGAGTTTTGGAAGGAGGCAAAAAAAAAACTAGTTTTTGGGGAGGAAGTTGTTTCCACAAAACTAGTTGCGATCGAGATGAAACTAAACCCAAGCTAGGCTACGTATGGCCTCGGAGACATATTTGCCAAGTGTCGGAACCTGTATTTACGGTAATTTCGACGACCTGGTAGAAATATATCGAAAGTGGTGGAACTTTACCTAACCATATCAAGTTTCGCGCTAATTGAACGACAGATGGGGAAAGCTCATGTTTTCGGGACCTGTGGCAATCTGGATAGCGACTCACACTCCAAGAAGAAGTTGCTATCAATGGAGCACAATCTGTAAGGTTTTTGATTCACGCCACGTGATCCTGATGCTATCGCCTTCATTTGCAACGATATGAGTCACAGGCGGTGGCATGACATCATGCCGGGCAAAATATTAATTAGGCGAGAAAGCACCTTTGTATAAACAAGGCAATATACCACTAGTAAATAATCCTTTCCCACAACTCTTTCTGCAATATGCCAGGCGAAAAGGAAGCGCACACAGATGCTGAAATAAGCTTTTTGACACATTTGTGAAATACAGGCTTCAGTTAATTATCCAAGCCACCCTTCGACAGAAACGCCCTGGCAGTTCGGCGCTACGGCGTTGTTCCTCTCCGAGAGAAGCTATTTCCCGAAGGATCAAAGGTTGGGTCCTGAGCCCAAACAACTTTCTCGATTTGGAAGGCTAATAATTTGCAGCATCGTACTTCGACTTTGCCGAATCTGTTCTGAGATCTGCACATAATTCATCCGAGATATCCGAAAAGAATACTGGGACTGAGCGTTCGCAACACGCTAGCATCTCTCAGCCATTTTACGCCGTGCTTGGCACCAGTAATGTTTGTAAGTCCGCGAATAACGGATTTCAGACTACTAGTCATGAACATCATAATTACCAGAGTCCTCTCCATGAAAACGAGGAGGCCGACTGCAAAAAGGCGAATGAGGGTTGGCTATAAAGTGATAACTGACTAACAACTTAGAAATAAGATCTTAATCCCAACTCGAGTAAGATACCATAGGATTGATAATGTTGTGATAAGAACGTCAATAAATCTTTCGTACTGTAAGGAGACAAACTCTAGATGTATAATCATAATAACAAAACAAAGGCGTAATCAGTACTCAAGGCCCACCTCCATATCCGTGCCGAGAGTATCATTGGCGATCTCTTCGTAATCCTTTTCCAGAGCACTCAAGTCCTCTCGAGCCTCGGAGAACTCTCCTTCCTCCATGCCCTCACCTAAGTACCAGTGGACAAAAGCACGTTTGGAAAACATGAGGTCAAATTTGTAGTCGAGGCGGTGCCATGCCGCGGCGATGGCGGTGGAGTTGGAGAGCATGGTAACCGAGCGGTCGACAGAAGCAAGCTCGCTCCCGGGTACATTCATGGGCATTTGGTAGTTGATCCCCAGTTTGAAACCGGTTGGACACCACTCAACCAAGTTGAAAGAGGCCTTGGCCTTAATGTGGGCCATGGCCTGGGTACAATCGTGAGGCATGACGTCTCCCCGATACAGAAGGGCAACAGCCATGTACTTGCTATGCTGTGGATCGCAAACAACCATTTGGTTTTTAGTTTCAAAGCCTTTTCAAACAGTTAGATGAAGCATACTTGAGATGAAAGGAGTAAATGTACATACACTGTAAGGTTAAGTCCTTGACCTTGAAGCTCTCGTGGCCACTGTTGGTGCTAGATATGACAGGTGCATACGAAATGACGGGGTAGTGAATTCGCGGAAATGGCACAAGGTTTGTCTGAAACTCGTTTAAGTCGACGTTTAGTGCACCGTTGAAACGCAAGCTGGAGGTAACAGAGCTAACGACCTGGGCCACAAGACGGTTGAGATGCTCGTATCCTGGGCGAGGAATGTCAAGGTTGCGCTTACAGATATCGTACACAGCTTCATTGTCAACGAGAAATGTGCAATCCGAGTGCTCAATAGTGTCGTGTGTCGAGAGGACGGCATTGTAGGGTTCTACTACTGCAGTTGCCACGCGAGGGGACGGGTAAACCACAAATTCCAGTTTGGTATTTTTGGAATATTCGGCAGAGAGGTGCTCGAGCAAGAGTGCACCGAGACCAGAGCCTGTTCCGCCACCAAATGAATGGAAGACCAAAAATCCCTGAAGAGAGGCGCAATTATCTCGAAGGAAAATCAGTCTATAGGTCGAAGCCAAGAGAGGGAGGATTCCATAAACATACCAGCCACGCGGCGAATCCGGTCCACAACGCCCTCCATGAGCAGTTTACCAACAGTATAATGGCCTCGAGCATCTAATAAAAATCAGTTCGTTTGGCATATATCTTCAAGATCTCTGGGGTTGTACAGTTATTAGCCGCATCCTCCTTTCCGCTTATCAGCTGATCAGGGTGGAACAGATGGCGGTAGGTACCAGTGCGTATCTCGTCGATAGGCTAGAGCACCACCAGTTCATCAGTCTACAACTCATTTGACTTAGTTGCCACTCTTTACGCACCGAAGGATCAAGGTCGATAAAGATGGAGCGTGGGACGTATTTCCCATTGCCAGTCTCGGTGAAAAATGTCTCATACGCGCCGCTCTGGTCAATTTCTTGGACATAATCAGGATCGAGGTGACCATCGGCCAAAAGATTATGCTCGAGCAGATATCTACATCATCAATCAATAGTGAGTCATTGCAGAATGAATCATAAGAAAATAAAGACTTACAGCTCCCAGGCAGCATTGCCAAGTTGGGTACCAGCCTGGCCTAGGTGAAGATGACAGATCTAATGAGTCAGTATATGTGTTTCCATTATCTACTGCAGGGGTTTGTGTGGCCTGAGATACAATAAAGGTATTGAGAGCCACACCGGAATTCTGGGCTGTCCTTATCTTGCGGTCCAAGGCTGGAAAAAGGAACAAAAGAGGGCAACACCATTTACATGGAGAACCCTAAGCAGCAAGAGGATGGCACGTACTTCGCCGCGCATTCTTTATCGTTGGAACCCAAAAGCTGATGTGTACAGGCGGGCAGATGTGAAATGGAAGGGAGTGGACGTTCAACGTTTTGGGAACTGAAGTCCAAAGTAGGTTAGAGTGGGTCCGATTTGTTTTTGTTTCTCTCCCCTTCCAGGTTTAGTGCCAAGGCGTAGTCAGCTGCTGTTCGACCACCTGTATTTACGGTATTGTTCTGTCACCCTGATACCCACTACTTATGCATTAAAGTTAGTGTCGATTTATGATATATCCATATGCGCTAGTACTGCGGAAACCAATCGTCATGATTTCTAGATTGATTGAAGTGATCCTGAGGACTGCTGTTGAAGTGTCTCTAGACCTCATGGGCTAAAGTTTTTCTGAAACGTGAGTATTCCCGAGGTTATCCGGTACATAACCATAAAACATGTGGGGCATTGGGTGGGCGCTGAATTATCCAATTTCTAGCGGTAAAGTACCAACCCCAGGAACGACAGAACCCACCAGAGTAAGGCCATGTCCCGCTTTAGGTAGCCGCATGTTGAGTAGACCTCCTTCGCACATTACTGGTCCTCTCTGGTTTAGAATGGGGACGAGCTGTGGCGGCCCTGTGAGAAGAAGCAGAGAATGATCATCTGGATGTTCGGGGCCGATGTACTCTCGCAAATCGGAAGTCGTGAAAGGCGGTGGGGCTAATTTCTTTGTTTGCTATCCTGTCACACAGCGCTAGTACAGGCCACTGACTTGTGAACCGGCTGAGAACGAGTCCGCTACCCGGCAGATTTGTTTGTCTGACAAACGTTTTAGCAAGGAAGGATACGACCCTATCATCGAAAGGGAAAAACATAAAAGCCGGTAAACTTTTCTGATGCCCAGTCAGCCCTTTTCATTCTTCTCTTCGTTCTTCAACTCATTGTACATCTAGTGAATGTTCCGAAATGCCAGAAAAGAACGCTCTTCGTCCACTACTCCCTGCCCAAGAGCACATATGCGATGGCCCTCGAAATTATTCACTGCATGCAAACAAGTCAAAAGTTTCTCTCGCTTGCATGGAGTGTCGGAAAAGGCGGACTCGAAGATCGACCTCGACTCTTACTCTCAACCGCCATCAATCACAAACGGCCTAGTACCACTCATAGCCGCACCAACCTACTCTTCCCCTCATCCGATACCGCCCATCATCTCCTCGCCCCAAAACTACAAACAACCTTTGCTTCTGTCCTTCAGCTATCTACCGCATCCACCTCAGAATCGATTCCTTCCACGCAAGAACCTATCGTACTCACTAAATCCGGCTCACAATTGAGGATTTTCATCCCCGTTTTCATAATAAATCGTCACCGTTCCAGCTCAAAGATAGGCCAGATCAACGTGCAAATAAACGAATTCGAAACAAAACTACATCTATCACACAATCAGTGTTCAGATCCTTAGCTTCAGCTTTGCCCGCGTTGTCGCGTTCCTTAACAGAAATCTAGCCAAAAACGGACGCTCGCAGTCCGATTTACTCCCAATTGCACCAGAGCCACTCCATGAAGGTAACCTAATACCACAAATGGCAACAAGGCCACAACAGGATTTACCAAGTGAGTCTCAAAGTTCACCGTTCAAGAAATTTGGAACAATCTCAGCGATCAGTCAAGATGTCTCTAGAAAGTAGTTGTAGCCTGCATATCGCTTTCAATTGCGAGGAGTCAGGGTAAATGAAATCATCCAATCATCCATGCCGTACCGGTATTTGATAAATGATGAGACAGAAGCAATGGAATTTTGGTTCATCGACGCACCAAATGTGGAGTCCTAGTGACAAGGGTTCTAAATAATAGATGACATCAACGAATTTGGTTGTGGTGTTCTTTCTCCAGACTATTTGGCTTCATATTTATTATTAGGATCCAAACAGTTCATTTGGAAAAGTGAGTAGCTCAGTACTAGTATCTGAGACATACCACTTGCCTGAACAGACTCGTTGCATTACCGGATTCTGTATCTCCAGTTCAGAATTCAGGTCTACCTGAAATTCGCGCGGAGGTTATTGATGAAACCCCCCGGATCGAGACAGAGCAATATAGGCAGAGAGGAGTGCGGCGACATCATGAAGTGATGAAGATAGGGAAGGGGTTCAAAGCGGGGCCACATGGACAGACGGAAGCGGGCAGTCTGCGCTGCAGAGCATGCTTGAGAGATAATGTGGAGAATCTGCTTTCGCACTCGAGACAGATTCCCCATCGCTGTCTCGATTCGTGGCAGGAAAAGAGATGCTCACCGATCAACTCACCGCCGAGCGAGCCAAATCTTGAATGACGGAATTCCACCCAGTACACTTCCTCTGATAGCAAGGATGCAGCAGAGTACACGAAGATATCTTGTGCCTTGGTAGACGGAGACAGAGGATCCGGACCTGTCCAAGGAAAGTTTTGTTGGCTTTCACCATTCGGATAAAATACACAATCAACCAAAGAAAGAAGAAGATAAAATAATCTAAACCTTCGAATTGCAACCCTGTCTTGGGAAATGCTCTTGATTCATATAACGACTAAATAGTGGCAAATAAAATCGGAAATGGTATAGGTATGACCACAGCCCCGAATATAAAAAAAGTAGAAGAAAATAGCTACACGTCGGCGATGGGGTATTCAGGTTGGGAACAGATTGCCAAAGAGGATGTACTGCCTGCGTTTGACCTCTCATCAAATCCCACATGCCCAAGTGAGATGTTGTTAATCTCCCCCCTAGCGGTTTTAACAGGCCGCCTTGTGTGTGATCTGGATTTGACCATAGAAGTCCACTTGGCTCCAAAAACTGGAAGAGTGGTCGATGTGTAAATAATGGCGTTCCAAACCCCTTGGAGAGAGAGGACAAATGCACCCGCCAAATTCAAGCCAAAATTTGCTTTCGCGGGATCGATAATTCCATAGATTCGATTGATGAATGACGGCAACTGGACACGATGTTAGTAAAGACTCGTAAGGTCCGTTTATTCTCAGAGCAAATTCATACCCAAGTAGCGACCATGGCTATGAAGAAAATAAAGGAGTATCTGAAATAACTCCACATAGAGTGATTCTTCTTGGCCTGAATGTCCAACCCACTTCCAGAGTGAGACTTTTGGGACTCGATACAAGTCGAAAATGGCATGGCTGGCTCCGTCGTAGCCCCTTTGTCTGCGCTGGCGGTTACATCGAACGAGACCGACCGAGTGACGTTGATCGCTCTGTTTGCAGGTGGCGCATCTTTGGTCATCCGTAAAGCCTTTTGCTTTCGATAGATGCGGACACCCGCTGTAGCGTATATTACAAAAGTCACGATACTCACCACCCTGTAAAAAAGGAAGTTAGGTTGAAATTCGCGAGAAGCTAGAGTACGACGTACCACACTGGACCGTAAAAACACACCAAACGTAAGAATTGCCATGGTTCCGTGATCGAACACCATATCTAAGCAGGAGTCAGTCTTATGCTATGCATAAGCCGTATGCATTTGCGGTACCTACCAAGGCCGGCCCATAGACTCTCCCTCTGTCGGCAGTTTTTATGACGCTCAGTAAGATTGCCAGGATCAACGGTAACCCATAGCAAAGAGCAAAATACCACTTTTCCAGCTTCTTGAGATCTTCTGCTGAGTATCTCCGGTAAAAGGTCAAGTATATATTGACCGCCATACAAAATGACCATAACGAGTCCGTTGGCATCCAACTTCAACCCTAATATTAGAGTTTGTAATTGTGTAACTCGTGGGGTGGAGAGTAGCAACATACTATTGGATAAAGAATGCCTGTGCTTGGCATAGGCTGGAGTTTGGACCTGCTACAACACCATCTCTGCTGATGATAGTCGCAACGCCCGCGAAAGCATTCCCAAAGGAAGCATAGAAGATCAGTCGGTTGACTGGCTTGCGAAAAGCGGGCGAAGCGCAATAGGTCGTCACAATAAATGCACAGCTTAGCAGAGAAGAGCTTCCCCCCACTCTTTCTGCTATGGAGATAGCCCGAAGTTGCTCTTCCGTCAACGACATGGAGTATATGACTCTTGGGATGTGCAACTTGTGTTCAGTGAGGTTTGTATACTGGCATCCTTCGAGAAAAGTTCTCCCACATCTCACGTGGACGGAAAGCACGTGGTGGCGAGAGTAGATGGACCTAGAAAGCAGACCATTCGCTCAACCCCCGTTTCCTTCGATGTTCCAAGAACTTAAAAGCTTGATTAAATTCTAAATGGAAACGTTGATGAGATACGGAAAGCTTATTGATGGATTCTCCTGCGTTTCCCCACAATAGTTGTTCCGGTTGAGATATGTAGACGTCATAAGCCTAAATAGAGTTCCGCATCCCCGTGGGCCATCGAAAGTTAAATATATAAATCTTTGTGACTTTTTCCAATTTATGCGCATTCCTGCGATTGGATTGAATTTGTAGGTATGTTTCGGAGATCAACCTAAAGCATGCCATGTCAAGTTATATCTTGATTGTGAATAGCGTCCTGTCAAGTTCTTATTGTGTTCATTGGCATTAACGTGGGATATTCGTTAGTAGAAAAACCCACATGTCAAGCTAGTTTCTGTCCACGGGTGAATATCGGTAACGGTTAACTCAAAGATCTGGGAAGGAAGGCGATTCATTCAGGAAAAGAGAGAAATCCCGGAGTGTAAGCTCCAACTGACTCTTTTGATTAGTTTGATGAATTTGCTTGCAACTCCTCCAACGGCCGCCTCTGGCGCAGGAGCTCTAATCGAGTCAGGACGCTATCCTACAAGCACGGGTCCCCCGGATGAGGTCGACAACACTGAACATCTCACAATCCTAAGCAGTCCCCAAAAGTTGTCTGCCAGAGAATGTAGGGAAACACTCGAAACGAGTGGATGCAGCACTCCCAGGAAAAAATACCCGGCAGTTGTATGATCGATTATCGTGGAAAGAATCAATCGTGCTTGCCCATCTCCGGACTGGCATGGCGAGACTTAATGGATACTTCTATCGAAACAACGTTGCAGAGACGGATCAATACGCATGTGGACAAGCCAGAGAGACCGAGGAGTACTTCCTCTTTCGATGTCAGCGGTGGACCATACACCGGACGGAAATACTGCAATGTATCCACACTCACCGAGGCAACATATCATTTTTCTTGTGCGGAAAATCGCCTTTGGATGACCAGAACTGGAAGCCGAACCTGGAAGCAGTGCGAGCTTCTATACGCTTTGCGATCGCCACGGGCCGACTGGACGCTACTTGACCATGTTGCCCAACATAAATCAACCCTACCCTACCCCAACCCGAATCTAACCCCCACCAACTACATTGTACTAGAGACGGTAGACGCACTTCAATTGCTGAGGATAGGATGTTGAACACTTGGAGAATCGCCTTTAAGCAAGTCTACTAACTAATCACTAACCTACAAAAACCCACTAAGATATTGATATCTGAAATGATATATACTGAAGGGAATCGTGTATGGGCTCCAAGGAGGCACAGCATTAGCTAAGGCGTGTATATTTAGAACAGTGATAGTTGCCCTTTCGGTTCAGCCGCCGGGGGTAAATAAATTGTGTGTGTGTGTGTGTGTGTGTGTGTGTGTGTGTGTACAGTAGGTTGCAAAATCGCCTTTTGTTTTTGCTTTCACTCTTTCTTTGTCAGTCTCCACTGCCAAGATTTTACTAGCTGTATACAGTTAGTCCAACAGATATTTTTGGATCGTTGTATTACCTGGTATTGCAACGAACCGTCACATTGCTTTTTTGAGGCTTAGTCAACTAACTACCGCTCTATTAAATAGTTATCTCTTGTGAGTCCTACTACAAGGCATAGATAACAATAAGATGATACTGTCTGACGAGAAATTGAACAGCATACTTGTTCAAGGAAGAGCGTTGATCGACTGGTTTACGCGCTGGAGCGCACACTGAGACGCTAGTCGATCAGGATGTCCTTCACCAAGCGTTCTCTCTCGCACCGCGACCACGTGCTCAAGTAGCTTTATAGCTTGCTTGATCTGCCCGTTAAATCTATATGCCCCTGCGAGAGAGTGCTGAGACACTAGTCGAGAGGGATATTCTTCATCAAGCGTTCTCTCTCGCACCGCGACTACGTGCTCAAGTAGCTCCACGGCTTGCCTGATCTGCCCGTTAGATTGACATACCCCTGTCAGAGTATACTGAGATATAAGTCGATCAGGATATCCTTCATTATAGTGCCTTTTATCCTATACATATATATCCTCAAAAAAAGTAACAGCTTCTTTCGCTCGGCTATCCGCTAAAACGCAATCTCTAACCTTAGAAATTAGGCTATATCTCTTACTTAGATATTTGCTTTCCTCTCTTTTAAGCACTTTAAGTATATATAGTAGATACTTCCTCTATATCTTACGATCCTTGTATTTATCAGATAGAAAATACACATCTATATATTATATTACAATTATAATAATCTTTTGCATCTTTTCTATATCTGATATCTATACTCGTATTAAAAACTATACGAGGCTATATATATTGAATATACCCTTATTGTCTCTCCTAGTAAGAAATCTATAGCTACACAGTGTACTAATTATAAACTCTATCTATTCTTCTAAATTAAGGATAGGCAGAATAGATTACAGGATTAGCTTTGGCTCAAGGAAAGATATAAATTCCAGTAAATCAGCAGCAGAGGGATTAGAAATCTTGATTTGATTGAATGAGATAAGCTACGTAGCAATCACTGTATTTGGTAATTTTCGGTAGTAAGTATTATCGTAGAAGTCTCTACTCGCTAGATATATCCGGTCTTTTTCGCTTTTATACATTAGCTTAAGGTAACGTATGGTTGTTCTATTATTTTGAGAGATATAGTAGACAGTATGTATAATAGCTAGAGGTAGCAAATTTAGCTCCTCTAGTAATTATAGAGTAGATTCTTAGCTATATAATAGATTATTCAATGATCTCAGTAAGAAACGCAATCTCTTCCTCTGTTGTTATATTTTAGAGCTCAACAATATCCTTTCTTACTAAATATAGTGCTACCTCGCAAGAACAAGTTATAAGCAAAGTTACGCCTTTCTTACTAGAAGGGAAATACTGATGAAGCTTATCGAAAACCAAGCCTATATCATCGGCGTTATCGATAATCAAAAGCCACTTTCCGGCTTTATCAGAGTTAAGATATCCCTGTACTAATTCTATAATATTTTTATCGCTTACGTTTTGATAGATTTAGAGCTCGTTTACAATTCGCCAATAGACCTGCTTGAAACTCTCGAGGCTAAGAGCAGGAGCCCAAAAATTTAAGCAGTCTAGTATATCCGCTTTCACCCAGCAGGCAAGCTAAAGCACAACTTAAGTTTTACCAATGCTACCTAGTCCGAACAAGGCTAATTTCTCGGTATTGGCTTAGATAAAAAGCTTCTATTTAAGCTTCTCTAGTATAGATTCACGGCTGGTAAAGTAACAATTTTCTAAGGAGGGCATTATATAGTAGGTTAAAATTAATTTACTTATAAAGAATCAGTAAGCCTAACGTCTGGTTTTGGGTTTCCTATTGACTTACAAGGCCTAATATTTGTCTTATATCCCTCCGAAGGGTATGTAGAAGTTTAAAGTAACTAGGCTATAACTCGTGCCTATCTAGGCCCCTAAATTTAAATACCTAATGTAAGATGGTAATGCTCGTTGGCAGTCTGTCAAGCAGATGGGTCGATCGCAAAGAGACAAAACCACTACACTCGTAGAGTACAGGAACGAGATGAGCAAAGCGTGACGCTATAGAGAGATGATCGAACAAGCAATAACAGAACCTTTCATACGCAGTATATCGATACCGCAACCTCAGTAGCCTCAGTAGAACATTTTCATAAGGGGGAACATGCATATTGTTATTGCTACTATCGAACGAACGCTACTTAATCTCACGAAACAAAATGGTGGCCTTGTTGCTAAGGCCTTAGTCACATGACTCTAGGATACCGATGTTGAGAGCGGAATTCCCCATTACACTAGGTAGTTATATGTTGTAACATAACGAACCCCGCAGATTATGGGAACTAGCGTAGATATAACGGAATAATTACGGCCAACCAACTTGGCCCAGAAGACAGGGATCACTATCACGTAACGATCTCGTGCTACGTGACTCTGGGAAACATAGGATTACGGCCACTAGAGACTTAACGTTACGTGATCAATAGGAATAACGTAACAGGCGCTCATCAGTAATAAGAGGAGACTTATCAGCGATAAGCCCGGAACAGATCAGCGATAAGACCCGGTCTCATCGGGTGATAACAAGGGCTAGGTATATAAGGACGCTCGTCCGGCAACATATATTTAGTTCTTTGCGATCAATCAATCTAAGTTACTACAGTTTAATCTTCGGATTATTCTTTATTTAGTTTCATCTCTTGTAACAAACATAATACAAGTAGGGGAGCTCTTCAGACTGACCTACTTAGCGCTCTACCTAGCATATCCTTTAAAGTTACTCAATAGGATTCGAGTCCGTGTAAGGCTTAGTACAGCAACGGTACGATTGCGAGTCGATACTTGAGGATCCCTAGTGGTGCCTGAATGACGCCGATTCCAGCCGTCTTTCAGCAATACACAATTCTACTCGATAAAAAAAAGGTACGTTCACCAACTGTTTAACCACTAACCGTGACCAGTTAGCAACGCGTAACATTATATTGAGATAAAAGGGTTCGAGAAACTATCGCCCGATCGATTATTCGGCCAAATTTCTCTTAAAATCATACAGCATAAGCTTTCTAAGTAGGCTTAGGACGTGTATTAGATGCAAATATACGCAGGGCTTTCCTCTAAGCATCAGATATAATCGCATTTGATCGTTTCGGATAGGGTAATTTCGCTGAAAGGCTGACCGAAGATCGGACTGAAGGGGTAGAGGGGAGAGATAGTGACGGCGATGTAGAATCCTCATTGTAATTAGTCAAATAATACTGAATAAGCGAAGATAGGAGAAATAAAAAGTATACAGACCATAAATAGTGCAGCTCACGAGAATTTTATATATAAGAGTAGGGTAAAACTAGTCTAGACAGGAAAAAAGTGTGCTGCTGACAAATGTGTGCAACTCACGGGTGTGCAGCCCACGAGAGTTGACTGTACGAAGCTATTGGAATACTGATAATACTAATAACGGTGGGTTGGCTGGACCTTGGTAGAGTTTGTTATGAATAATCTCGCTCTCTACAAGAAAATGTGCTTACTGCTTAGTTTTACCTCTAAATCCACTAATTGTCTTATAGTTAATAGTCGTATGTCTAACTAATCGATGTATCAACAACGAATGGGTTACCCAAGGCACTCTAGCTCCCGCTGGGGATCTGCGGTCGCACCCCATCAAAAAAATCGACCAAACTTCAACCACACCAAGATTGCACTTTTGTACTCTTGATCGCTTTGAAAATTTACAGCATTAGAGATAATCCTAAAACAGCCAACTGGTGAAACTATTGGAGTATAGTGTCACCAAAAAAACTGGTTGGGATTTGGGTTCAAAAATGTCAAACCCTGACTGGGATTTGCAGTAACCCCAAAAACCCTAGCCATACAAAATAATTGGGATACGCCGAATCCCAATCACCCCCATGGGATAGGGCATGCCCGCCATTTCTAGTCAAAGCGATCAAAGAAGCAATTATAATATAATAGAGAAGATGTAAGAGGTTAGTTGTTGGGAGAACTTATTGTTTATTGCTGACCTCATCAAAATCTATCAATGGATATAAGCGATTGTTTAATTACCCTCTTTCAAAGTACTTGATACCGTAGTTCGGTAATTCCAGGGCGTTGTGAGAAAGTAAATTCACTCTTGATACTCAATATAAATAATATAATGCATGCAGGGTGCCTAGATAGGCACATATCTTGGACCAAGATAGATCTCTTAGACGCTCGAGCCATGTGCATCTTCTACTTGATGGTCTTGATCTCTTTGTTTCTCGTCGCTAGCGGCACGGGATAATCGCCGATTCTTTGTCTGTTGGATCATTTCCTTTGCAAACGGGGATCGTTCGCGAATTGCTGCACCGTTGCGATAAAAGTAGTATATGGGTACTGTGACGAGTAGAGAGACGCAAGCGAGAATTGTCGAGGCGTATTCATATGAGTGCGTATCCCCGATATTCTCAAACATTGGCGTAGAATACATTGCCGCAATTCCGGCCAAGAAGTCGCGAGCAAAATCATTTCCGCCTGTGGCAGACGCTGCGTAAGCGCCGTAAGCGGCAACAGTATAATCAATAGAAGATTGGTAGATGGAATACTTTGAAAGGTCAGGAATATCTTCAACAAGGAACACGGGACTCACGTTTGCAATGCCAATGACCATTGTGAAAACCATTGGGGCAATCCAGTGAACCTGCGGTGGACCAAGACTGGTCCATGCGAATCCAAACAGACCAATAGGCAGACATGGAATAACTATCCCTCCGATTCATGATGTTTAGCATTTTGTTAAGTGCGACGAATACGAATCATGAAAATTTAAACTGACCATAGAGAAGCCACCACAGGCGTGCTTCTGGCGAGACGGATTCAGAGCCATATTTTCGCCGCCTTTGCCTAAACATGTGAATAGAAGGTAGGAAAGAAAGATAAGCAATAAAGTACCCAATAAGAAGTCTAGGTTATAAAATTCAGTCAGAATACAAATACCCATTCCGGGATCGCTTCGGGACAAGCGACATCAAAGGACTTACGGGATAAAAGCAAGGCTGATTTGAATCGTCCCGAACCCCCATTGCTTATAGATTGGCTGGAATCCTTGAAGAAAAGTGAAAATCAAGGAGTCACTAAAGCCGCTTAGCAAAGAAAGCCACAACACGATCGGCTCGGTGAGTAGCATTTTAAATGGTCGTTTCCACACGGCCCAAATTTCGCGAGGCGATAATGAATAGCCGTGAATCTCATGCGGTCCCCAAATGTTGACCGTCCCAGGACCAGCCATTCGTCTCTGCTTTGCTACTCTGTCAAGTAAGATGGTAGCTCGGGTCTCTGGAACGAGAAAGAAGTGCATTATTTGAACGGCACCTCCAGCGATTAGCTGGACCCAAAAGATCCAGATCAAGGGCTGTCTCACTTCCACGAAGCCACCTACCACCGCACCAACAACAGATCCACCAACAGAAGACAACACAAGAAACGCAACGGCATATTCTTGGTCATCGGGCTCCCACATATCTGCAATAACTCCCAGTGTTACCGACCCTCCAGCCGTACTTAGTCCACCAAGAAGGCGTACCACTATGTAAGTTGCGAAATTTGGGGCGAACGCACAGGGGAACTGCCATATGTTCACCAGGAGAAGGCTAAGCTGTTGGGTTGGCCATCGTCCAAGTTCTTCACTCCATGGTGCCCAAAGCTCACAGCCGAAAGCATAGGCGCAAAGGAAAGTCAACTGCGGGATCCTTGCAACTTGTTCGCTGACATTATGTTTCTGGGAAATCGCTTGAACACCGTTGGCATAGAGACTCGCATTCAGATTGATCGAAATCTGAATGCAAAACATCACACACAAAATCTGCCATTTTCTCCATATAGGAAAACTGTAGCCCAGATCATCATAAGCAGCTGCCTCCGTCAGTTCCTTCTTTTCGCCATTTGTTGATTCAGCATCAGCTCCAGTGTTGCGGCTCTCATCCTGATTGTTGTTTAGTCGAGATGTTAGTTCTGGAGCGCTGCGCTCTTCTGCGGAAAGCGGATAACTTGCAGTCATGGTATTTTCCATGTTAAGGTTAATCGTGTTATAGGGTAAATTCTGAAAGACGATATCTTGGGAGGACCTCGTAGCTTGGCATTAATTATAAGATGACAAACAAGCAAAATGTATGACGCAGCGGGGGAACAAAACCATGGGAAAACCTTGTGGCCAAATACAAGATCGTTGCCACCGCACCGGCATGGGCCGACACCACTATGGTGGGACAGTGCGATAATACTGGAAACAATGCCTGTGCATAATTCCTAACGCTAGGGAGCTTGTTCATGCTTCGTGGCTACGATTCGGGGTGGCAAGAGTGGGAGTAGGATAAGACCTCGCCAATCGCGGGCTTAGGCTTGGCTCTCAATTTCTTTACCCGCTCACCCGTAACATACTAGCTTTTGACCTCGGTGAACATATTGGATATCCTAGTCACTCGGCTGATCACGGAATATCACAACGGCGTTACAGTATCCACCGTGCCGCAGAGAGTGGGTTAATAAACGTGCTCGATCTGGTGCCAGCCACACGTGGATACCGGAAGCCGAGAAGGGTTTAGAAAATATTTATATACTACCCCACATATCCAGTTTGAAACAAGTATAATAAATCTTCGTTTGAATTACGTCGACAAGTACAAGTCGTTTAAATCACGCGGTACCTACTTCTGCATCGGGAATTTCACGTCCGAGGCCACGACCGAGACCAGAACGGCCAGCAGAGGAGGTGATTCCTTTTAGTAAACTTGGCAGAGAATTTTACCAAGGACGGGTCAAAGTTTTGAGCCACATTCATAACCAGTCGCTCGTACATCGTCGTGGAATCTGCTGTTGTATTACTGAAAAGTCGATCAACTGGGGCCCAATATGTGTTTTTCGCAACAGTCCCGAATGTGGGCAACCTTGTCACCCAGCTAAGGTGTCCAATTGCAATAGAAGCTGTTCGTGTTTCGAACATGCAGTCTGATCATTCCGTCGACATTCGCCTTTACATCCTGGGCTGCAGCGTTGCGAAAGCTTATTTCTAACTGATTTACCCACAGGTCGCTAGTTCTATGGATACTGGCAACCTCCGAGGCCTCTCTGGCTTTACTACTCCCGTGAATACCTGGGAGTCGATCCACTTAAGGCTCTTGCTTGTGACATGCTGGTTCCCAGATATACTGCCATTTCAATAGTGGAAGACCCGAAGCGTCACGGAAGTCTCGCAAGTCTTTGCTATCATACCATAGCTCACTGGCTGTGAGGAGTGTTTTGTTGTCGCTATCAAACTTGACGATATCCTCTTCGACAGCATTCTCGTCATATCGCGTTCAGTGATACAGCAAATATTCGATCTCGCTGATGTGCTCTGCTCGCAAGCTTATTTGAAATGGAGGAGCTGTGGCTTTCTATGTGAATGACATGCTCACCCACTAAATAAATAGCCGCGAGGTGTGAATGATTCATGAAACAGAAAAAAAGATGTCCACGCCAGCGAGAGGTCCACATCTGAGAAATGAACCTTTAATAGACGCTTTCTTAGTGACCCTACGCAGTCAAGGTAGATCGGGAATGTGCTTTAGTTTGGCTGCAACGGGTCACCTGACTATGTGGTCTTATACCTTGACGGCAGACAATGCCCGTCCGTGCTCCTTGTGGAGAGGCAATGTGTCTGCAGTGTCATGGTCATTATGTAAAGACGGAAGGCGGAAGGGACAAATCGAGTCCTGACTGCGTGAGCAAGGACGAAATCGGTGTAAAGACAAGCAACCAAACCTCGTAGGGCATTTGCAAAACATTCATAAGACAGTTATATAGATGGTATGACCCTAAGTGACTTGATCTCTTGTGGTGATTCCTCATGTGCGTTCGCATTTTCCGTTCTACGGCCTGCTTGCAACTCCATGGGTACTCCCGACGGGCTTGGACTTGATCCCTTTGATAATGGCTGCGACGGCGACAGGGTGATCTGCGGAGGCGCATTCTGTCAGCACGGATTGTTAGCTAATGTGTTTCTGATGGGTGAAGGGATTTTTCATACGAAGTACAATGTCGGATTCCGCGCTCAGACGTGCAAGGATATCCACACTATCAAGATGGCCGATAACGGTATTGACCTCTGGCAAGGCGGCTTTGACAGCAGCCGCTTGTCTCTCATTGCGGACAAGCGCAGTTACACTCACGTTAGGGCGTTTGCGAAGTAAATGGACCACGTTCTGGCCCCCAATGTAGCCTGTGATTCCTGTGCTGCGGAGTATATCGCCGATCAGTTCGCATGCAAATGACTTGCGCTTCCACACCGGACTGCCATGGAATCGAGCACCTACACGAATATTTTCGCAATCATCATGGTGGCAGTTGACTTAAAGTTGATATGGCTTGAAGATTCAGCGTCTTTTGTACATAATATGCGTCGACTGCGGTCAGCAAAGTCAACGTCGCGATGTCAAGTCAATCCAAATTGGTAAGCACAGTACTCAACGGCTCTTACGGCCGTATGAACCTTTCAAGTCCGATTGCGGATGAATCTCCGCCGCCCGTCCATGGCAAAGGTCTGAACAAGCAAATGCTTATCAACAAACTCTGTGAGCGTCGTAGGTTTCCTGAACAAGTCGTCCTACATAAACCCCATATCCCAGGGGCTAATTTCGACACAGATGGGTGAAATGCAGGCTGACAAATGTTTACGCTTCTGCAAATGGAAATATTGCGGGATTGTAAATTCCGAACGGGCAACACTAGAGGAATAGTAAGTCGATGTGCACACAATTTCGCTGTTTCTCCTTAAGAGGAGCAGGCTGATCTCGAAGAGATCTGCAAATTTTCCAGTGGCGTTGACAACCCCAAAATCCTGTCTCATCAAAGTTATATTCTCCTGTTGAGTACCCTTCCCACCAATAACTTTTTGTACGGTCGCAAACCATTCTTGTAGCGATATCGGGTCTTCTTTAGGACGCGCTGGTAGTCATATCTTATTGAGAAGCGTGTACAAAGCTCATCGCGCAATAAAAGATGATGGCCAATTCTAGCTAACAATAGCAGGCGCCGCTTCACCCGTATTTACAGACATGATCAACTCAGTAAGCGAATCCTTCGTATTGGGTAGTTACATGACCAGATGGGCGTTTGCAGCGATGGGTTTCGTCCGTGCGCAGGCGCGTGTCGTGTTGTAACCGGAATTTAGTTTCAATGCTGCGGGAAGAGATCTGAAACGGCCAGCGTTTAAATCATCTAGGGAAAATAAATTTTTGCCCCCCTGACTGACAGCTTTTAACAAGGATTAGAGCCATTTGGTGGCATGGTAGGAAGTTGAAAAAGTTATATTGGTAGGAAGACGCGATTTTGGATGGGTTGCTCCGCACGACTGGGTGGGGTTTTCACCAATTCCCCATTTCTCTATCATCCGGCCGTTGTGTGCTTAGAGTTTCAGTGTTCGTGGATCTAGCAAATTGTAACTGGAGAGGTCAACGAATGCTTTAATAGAGACATCGAACCATATCCTTCCCGCACAAGAGTATCTATCAGCTCACTCCAGGGCATTCGCTTCACTCTAATCATTCCTGTTGTAGTTCAGAGGTATGAATGTGTAGTAGGTATGAATTGTGTAGTTATTCAGGGGAAACATTAGGCTATATATATACAACGAGAAGAACAATTTGATTGGAAATCAACTTGGTTCTTCGTATACATATCTCGGGATTAATTTCGATGGTTTGGCTTGGTTCCTGATTTGCACCAGCCTCATATCACAACAATTGCCGATCGGATTATGGAACTGGAGGGCATGGATAATATACTCCTACTCTTGAATTGATCCCGGCTACAACAGAGCACAGCGCGAAGTGCCTGACAGAAACTGCCAGGGTTGGGTTAGTAGTCGACACCTACTTATCCAGGTAGAACCTTCCGTTCCAGATGTAGTTCTCTTCACCAGGCACGATCGACCCGGTCGCAGATCGTGTCACTGGGTCGTCCGAACTACAACTCTTGGGGGCGCCGAGGAAATCCGCAATAAACACTACTGTTCTTGTTCTTACCAGATTCTATGAAAGCCGATTGAGCTCATTAATTAAAGAACTTTCCAGCATCTCACAGCCTCAGGGGAAGGGAGGTTAGATAGTATGTTACGACACAGGTACAATTTAGCAATAATGTTGCCAAGAAAGCAAACCAGATTACGACCCCACCCAGTCGCAAGTGTGGATCATGTGGAAGCTTCAACCGACGATATGATAGGCTCATCATTTGGTGGGTCTATGGATATTCTTGAGTGAATCTTTACGGCCGTATAACCGACCAAGGTTTGCTGTTCGTACTCGATTTCAATGGCGGAAGGGGGATATTCAGATTTTCTAGCCATTAGGAAAAGCCCACGTAACTCGATCTCCGAGGCGTTGTATTTCAGATTGAACCGGTCATAAGGGGCTTTCCGGTAGCCCGGAAAATATAAATCCTCTGCGGCCCCGTCGAGTGCTCCCCCGTTAGTGCCTAAGCAATAGTTCTCCCTGGCTTTATTCATTCACAATTCATCTAACGTCACTCGCCAGAATGTCAGATTCTCAAAACTTCGTCACATTTGGTCCTAACGCCAATTGTACCCTTGCGGTAAGGAATCACGGATGATTTGAGGAATGGTGCTTACTTTACTACTCGCAGCTTTGCTCGATAAAACAAAGTGTATATGGGTATCGACCATCTTTGGCAGCAAATTTCATCTTGATTGCCCTCTTCAACTTATCAATGGCAATTCATATCTACCTGGGATTCAGATGGAAATCCTGGTGGTATATGTGGTGCATCGTAATAGGCTGTACCCATGAGACTGCTGGTTACATCGGGCGTGTCCTTATGTACTATAATCCGTGGAGCTTTGCGGCATTTATTCTCCAAATTAGTATCAACTCCCCTGGCGACTCCTAAGCTTGAGCCCTTGTGCCTTCCGATTATTTACAGGTACTGACATGACAGTAGTTTGCATCACGCAAGCACCGGTATTCTTTTGCGCTGCTATCTATGTGACCCTCGCCCAAACGTAAGCCATGCTCCCATCGGCTCATGGCTAAAAATATCTAATGTGCTTTAGTATCAATCACTTTTCCCCAAAATTGGCAAGGTTTCCTCCAAGATATTTATACTGGGTTTTCATTCCTTCCGACATCATATCCCTCGGCCTTCAGGGTGCCGGCGGTGGGCTATCTGCTTCGTCCTCGGGCTCCAGTCAAATTGGGGTTGATATTGCGATGGCCGGATTGATCTTGCAGGTTGTTATGCTTTTCGTGTTCCTCGGGCTATTTAGCGACTTCTCAATCAGATATATGTCATCAGACAGCGCCAGGAACATTGGTACTCGTGGAAAACTTTTCTTCGGCTTTCTACTTCTCGCCGTTCTGACCACTCTTGCCCGTTGCATCTTCCGTGCAGATGAGCTGAAGGAGGGCTATACAGGTGGCAGTTTGATATCCAACGAGGGTTTATTTATTGGCCTCGAGGGAGTGTAAGTGAACCTGATTGTTATTTAATCTCTTGTCTTTCTTCTGGCTGCTAACGCAATACAGTCTCATTGTGGTCGCCGTATTTTCCTTATGTATTGGTCACCCAGGATTTATCTTTAGGGAAAGAGAAGATCACAAATACTCCAGTGTCAATTGCACAGAGCTGAGATGAGGACTTCATTCGAGTAGAACCACCGACACCCACGATTGCATGATGAGAAAAGAAAAGAGAGTGCTTTAGAGTACCCGCTTGAGTCCTACATACTTTGACTAAGATAAAGAGGATAATATATCCGCCAACTGCGGATTCGACTATCAGATATCTTCTCGTTTGCACGCCTTGAGTCCGGGAGTCCTATTATGATAATTTGGTAATATTCTCTTGGCATGTCAGGCACCTTCGGGAAGGTCGACCCGGTAGCGTCTTTCTGATAGTGTTCGATGGGCTTTCACAATTCCTCAAGGTTTATACAGTCGACCGAAAAGTAGACATTATTTTTGGGTTCATGCTTTCATCAGTCAGGAGGATTCGTGAGTCCTTTATCTCAATTACGTAGCTGGCGTCTCCTATAGCACCGTGATATGTAGACCTGCGTAGCCAGGCAGTGCATTTTGCAGGGTAAGGTCAACCACAGAGTCGTCCACTTTTCTCATGCCCACGGGAAAGTTTGAACTATTTGAACCATAGCCACAATTGCATTATACTATCTGATAAGTTAATTATAAAGTCATTTGTTAGGACATATTCTTATAGTATGTCCAACAGTATTGTAGCCATACAGCACTGTAGAACTCGCTGTCGACGGACAGTAGAGGGTAAATTAGGCTGCTCATCATCAACATGGTCATTGAGCTGCTGAACGCGATCGCGCCATTCTTGGACACTTAGAATGGTGTCATTACCAATATTTGTATATTTTCCTGTCCATTTTCTGACTTTCTGTTCATTGTCAGCCCGTAGTCTCCTGGTGTCCTTTTGAAGAAGGCTGTTCACATTCATTGCCACCTGGGCGGCTTTTCAAAGATGAGGATTTGAGTTTTCGGGCTGCTAGAGAGTGTTCGTGAGAAAAGGCTTTTCTTTCGTAAGCTGCGAAGCTTATGATATAGCTGGCGGAGGCTTTGAGGAGTTTGAACGGCGGACGAGGTTGAGTCTTTGACCAATGGCGGTGTCAGCGTACGAATTTGAAAATGAATCTTTGCAGGACCCGGTCTGTATTGATAGGCTTGAGACCAGTTCGTACTAAGCCATTCCATATACCTTTTCGCTTTGAATACCTTTTCACGAGAAGGTGGGTATATGGAAAGAAAGTCTTCCTTGTCGATATGGTTGTTGCCAGCCGTCATTATCCCTTCAAGCAGCTTCTCGTATGTGGGCTTAAGTTGGCCGAGAATCGGAACGAAAGATATCAGGAGACATGTTGAGATAGACAATTGCATTCTCTTTGCGGAAAACATCAATATCCGCAATTAGATGATTTGTAATCCTTCGATTTCCATCTTTACGCAGCCATCATGGCGGTTGATAAATTCGTAGGCCCAGTTGACACCGAGTTCTGCAGGTGAGACCCGTGTACGCTCACTAAACAAGGTATGTGCCATTCCACATAGGTACTCCGGTCGAATTGGGGAACCTCGCTTTTCTGCATTTAGCAGCTGCTCAACCAGCAATTCTTGTTCAATCACCGTCACCTTATGGCTGTTGGCGCATGTTTTCGACCCAGGGCTGACCCCTTTGAGACGATCGAGAACAATACTCTTAGGCACGTCAAATATTGCAACAGCCTCTGATTTCGAGATCGAATTCTTTTGCTCCTATAAGTGTAATGGGTATTTGTATTCGACTTTTTTGGAAAAGAGACATTTTGGAAAGTTGTGGTAGAGCATCGGAGCTTTGGAGATGATTATAAGTCCAACAGAAACTAGACGCGATAATACATTGCGAAGTTGCATAATAAACTCACCCATCTACCCACTTTCTAACATGTGGGTCATTCAAGATTTGCAGCCAATGTCAACCCACCATCTACACCACCTGTTGCAACATCGAATGCTCCTCATCTCCATCAAAGGTGTCTCCGCGATCGAACATATTATTCAAAGAGAGTGCAAGCTCTACAATCACAGGAGGATAGGCGCTGCGAAGAAATGCCTGCATCATATCAAGACCATTTGTTACTTCGGCACTTGTCCAAATATTCGCGTGTCGAACATATCGCTTCTTCTGCCACTGCACCTGGGGAATACTTTTCTCCATCAATGGAAGCATGAGCCTAGGACATGCAGATGGGATGTCATCTAAGATACCAGCACGGGCCAGTGTCATCGTTCCCGTACAGATCGCTAGAATCGCTGATACCTTCTTCGATGTGCTAAGCAGGAATTTCACCACGGCAGGAGAGGGTTTATGTAATGGATGGGGACCAGGAAGAAGGAGGATATCTAGCGATGGTGATTCTGATATAGATATCTTTCAAAAGGTTATCGAATCAGCAGCCATTTCTTGACTAGCCTACCGGGCTCGCTACTCACCGTAGGCTGAATTCTGACACCACTGGTCATTTGCACTGGTTTCTCACCATCCTCGGTGATGTAGTGTATTTCGCTCTTTATACCAATGGCCACTATCTCTTCTGGAAGGCCACAAGCATTGAGGTACTCCGGCTGAAGGGTTGTGAGGAGATCAATCGGAGCCAGGTCTAGAAGTTGGACTAGATCGCTTATCAATAACACTCCAACCTGTAACGGTCGTGATGGGGTAGGTTGCGCCATTTTTTCAGTTGAAGCTATCAAGAGAGGACTCAGTGGTCATCTAGAGGCAGCGCAACTGTTTACATTTAAGAATTTTCACATGGCTGGACTCCAACGTATTCTAGCTCGAGGTAAGTGGAAAATTCTTTTTTCCAACTTCTTACGGCCGTACTGGCAGCTCATCGGTAATTAGAATAATCAGAATTTTTCCGACAACCATCGAGCCGGGGCCCGCTACGGCCGTAAGTGCTGATGGTATGACTCATTAGTATTTGTAACATGATACCTGGCTCATTATTCTGCCTGTGAAATACTAACGAACGGCCACTGCATGCCAAGCCCAGGAGTTGGTATTTCACTTACCGGCCCGGCCGCTCATGCAAACGAGGCAGCCAGACTATCACCTCACCATCTATTTTAGTTAATATATCTTGTACAATTTTAGCAGAACTTATTCGTAGGTGGATTGCCATGCATAAAGAATTATCTTCAGCATTGAGTAGAGTTGGGAGCACTCGGTGATATAGCTCGTCCATATCAAAGCGACCAGAACCGCTACGCTATGACTCAGGGCCGGTGAATAGGAGAATTAAACACTTATTTCGAGTAGCCGAGAACGAAGCTATAGCATCTGCTAAAACTACTTACCACGATACCGTAATACCTGATAATCATCCATTGTTGGTTGATCATGAGGCTGTATAGAGATCTATTCGCGGTATACACCAATACCACGCCCAATAGCACACTCCAGACCAGTAAATATGGATCCAATTGGCCCCGGTGAACGCACGATATCGCATAACCCACTAAGGCCGTTTTACTGTATCTATCTCAGTGAAATATGGCCCCCAGGAACATCGTCACTGTCAGATATCTTCTGCATTCAATAAATGCCAAAGTGAATATTTCAGATTTGTAAGACACTTCTGAAAGTAGATCAACCTAGGTCACTAGCGGCGGTCCAGTGGTAACATGCATACTCGGGCTTTATCGTCTTTAATAAGCTGCTTCAGACTACTAAAGCGAGGTTTAGACTCATTCCTTGAGCATTCAGGTCCCTATTTATATCATATCTAATACCTAAGCAAGAGTTCAGGGATAGCGCCGATGAGCAGGTTTGTACCTCTAATTGATAGCGTGTCGCTCACAGACACGCTCTCGCAGGGTTGGTATAAGCTCTTGTGACATGACCACGCTACTTTACAGCAATATCTACACAAATAACAGCGAATTAGTTGAGATATCAGATGCGTATATGCGTGTCTAGTGAGTAATTCAATATAATATCACTCCGTACAGCAGTATCGACGCTGTACGCAGAAAGGGGATTTTAAGGATTAAAGGGTTCGTCTGAGCAAGCCAGAGCAGTATGAAGCAGTATGGACTAGTAAATAGAATAGACAGGTGAGGTGAGCATAAGATCAAAGAGGACAAATCCAGGATGGTATAGTTGACTTATTGAAGGAAATGGTGGATACCCCAGGAGTAGATTGAAATACCCATTGATGATTCCGATCCTCAGTGGCTACAACACTCAAATTTCCAAGAACACCAATTTTACTATGCAAAGCAGAAACTAAATACTGTATGGAATGTCTCGACAAGAAATTGTCTTGTCTGCCACCTCACATATTAACCTTGTTCGGGTGTTTATCATGTTGCACAAGTAGCGCATTCCTTGCTGTGTTCATGAAGATATCTGCAGGTTCTATTTCGTCGTTAAAACTGCGCCATGCATTAAGTATAACAAAGGTATAGGGATCAATCATCGATCAATGGGGGAAACTCGACATAACGGCTTGGCATGGGCGTAATCGCCCTCGAATAGTTCACTGAAACGTTAGGTCTGGGGTATTATGCATGACAGAATCAAGGCAATGAATTTACGACGAATATTATAGAACTTCAGTTTCCAGATTAACTACCTCTGAAACACGTTCCCATAAAGGTGGTTGGCGAGTCACACAGCGACCTTCACTAACGCAACTTTGCAATGCCCAAGGAGCTTACTCCTCAGATAATCTACCCCCCAGATTACAGGCCCTCGTACGAAATATTCTTTGATATCAAGACTCTTTTCCCACGAAATCAACACCAGGGTTTTCATATTCCTTCTTGAACCCATCGATTGCAACCGTCTTCGCCCATATTTTCAAGCATTCTGCCGGTGCTTGCAAAATAATACCTGCCGGTACTCCAGTTTGTGTTTATACATCACTTAAAGGCATCGTCTACAGAACAACTTCCAGATCCGCTAAATCTGCGAACTGGATATTCCCTCCACTCGGTCTAATTCTGAAGAAAAGGGAAACTTACTTTATATATAGAGGCTCTCGGTAGACCAGCAAATGAATACTGCACGTTACTTGGATCGATGTTGGTGCCATATATTGTAGGCGGACAGACGATCCCCCTTTTCATGTTAGATTATGCTCTCTAAGAGGGACGAAAGCAAGTCTCAAACCTCCGTCCCGAACCTGTACGTTTGCCAATAACTGAGCGTCACGTATATTCACGATATTCAAAAAAACTCGGACTCAATAATTGCTGAAAGTTTTAGAAAACACATTTGTTGTAACTTTACATAATTGGACTACCAATATTGTAAATTTTAACCGGGACACGCTTCACCTGAATGGCAACATCCCCACCCGCTAGCTGTGTTATCTAGGTCACGACGTATATTTACAAGTCCTATAACAAACGCTTTCAGTTAAGCAAGTCTGCCACTGCTAAATAACGCCCCAGCTATCCACATCCAGAAGAAGGTCGGCGTTATTATCGTCACTTTATTCCTCGCATGAGGCCGTCAGATTGATTTGCTTAGAACTAATATATACTACCCATCTTGGATGAAAAGTGGAGCAGGTATTGATATAGTAGAATGGATCACTTACTTGTGGCCCCCGAGGTATGGGTCGCCGATAGGGATGCAGTGGTTGTTGCCGTTGCCATTGCAGTCAACGTTGAGGTTGAGCTTGAGCTTGAGCTTGTGGCATCCCCCTCAGCATCTGAGCACATACTAGCCAGACCCTGCAAGCCCGCGGTGATCTCCGAAGTTATGTTGTTGTTGGATTCACACTTCGAAGCAGAGCATTGGACTGCCGTTTTCCCTCCATCATCGAGATCTGCCTCCATTGCAGCGCAAACACATTGCAGGTCGGATAAGTGGGTGCTGGAGCTTGCATCACTAGCGCAGGATGTACCCACGCTACTAGAGTAAAACTCTTGAAAGCACGGTTGAGCGCAAGTAGGGATGCTTTGCTTCCATGAGTCGAAAGAGTTCGGGTTTGAGTCTGCAGCAACAAGGCCAAGAATAAAAGTGACAGTCAGGGAAAGTAAGAAACAGTGCATTTTGATAAAAATGAGAAGGTCTTCGTCGAAGGCACCCAACTTTTCGAGCTGTCCGTCACTTCTTATACGTTGAAAAGGACAGATTCTCCTCTTGGACATATACTGTAAGTTGTCAGTAAATGTATCAGAAATGCAACAAATACGAGCTCGCGGCCTGGGTAGCTGTTACGGCCGAAAGGTTTCCCTCGTTATGATTCGGGGATGGGCCCACACCAATGCGAGGTATTCGTCCCCTTGGCAGCTGATCCCTTAGGGTGTTCCATCGTACGAGATTAGTCAAAATCGCTGGTTCTGCCATTAGAGACTCGGAAAAGGACTATTCGTAGCAAATTTAACTGGTACACTGTTCTCCATTGGGCCCACAGTGGATTGGTGGCTCTTCGAGGCGGCTTGCTTTGCATAATATCACCTCATAACTACGCAGATGTACGGCCGTAACAAAGTTTGAAATGGAGAGGCGTTTGTCTGACTTACGGAGACTTTCTCCGATAAATCATCACATGAAGTCAGCGTAAATCTCAAGATAGGTACTATGCTATGGTTCACAGAGAGCAGGGTAGGTCAGGGGCCCGCTCAGGCAGCAGGGACGTTGGTGCTTCAGTCAGAACCATCCTGTTGTTCTCTTTGCTATGGACCTTTCGCTAACCTATCCAAAAACCCTCCAACTTACTGTCGACGTGCCTATGGGAAGGCTGACTAAGGTTTCTTCGGTGATGGCGCCTTGGTGGAATGAGAGTTGGAGAAATTCAGTCTGAAACTAGCACAAAGTTTTACCGATCAGACATCGAGTACGTTCGATCTGTTCTTCTAGGGAAAGCCGGAGAATGGAAAATCTTCTTGGGTTTAGAATGTTCGAATATGACCCGGGCATAGATTATCTGTCACATTTGCCAGCTGGGCCTAGCATCGTCCTCGTCAATTCGCTTAGGCTGGGCATTCGCTTTCGATCAAGCAAACCAGTGTTTGCACAACATTCGGTATCAGCCTTGCGTTTAGAATCCCAGTATAGTCGTCACAGTGTTACGGCATATAAGGAAGGGTATATCATCGTGCAGAATATGCAAGGCGGAAAGGCAGATCAATAATTTGAGGAACTGGGCCAAGAATGGTAATTGGGTTGAATGCATGACTAATTCTTGAATAATCAAAAGTAGGTACACCAGGAATCACTAATATATCAATATTGGAGATTGGTGCCTATTAAGCAGGGATTGTGTCCAGTCCTATGAATTCATACGCAGAATGATCTCAGTATATCTAAAGTAGGACGGCCTTTCTCACCAAATTATAACTTTTGTATTGTTAACAATAACATATATACATTTCCTTCAGGCAGTAAAGCTGTTGCTCTGCACAAGTGCGACGAGGTGGCCCGTTGTCGAAGAATAATGCTAAAATATCCTCGAGGAACAAGCACCAAAGTGAACAGGTCAGTACGAAGTCCACCCGGCAAGTAAATCATGTATTCCATTAGGAAAGTCGAAGCTGAGGAAGTCAAGGGCCTGATCGTGCTGAATATCATTCAAATATATTGAGTTTGGGGTATTAGAGTCGATGGGTACCACATAGTCTTCTGAAAACTGGCTCCTATCAGGTTGTTGAAGAGACATAAAGTCTAAGGTCGTCATGCTGCCTGATGTGGCTGGCTGTCGTTGTGTGTTGCTTTGAGCTGTCATGTCTAGTCCGTCATGAATAAAGGCTGGGTTTTCAAGAGGGACAGTTGGTGCATCCGAGAGGTATTGAGTGGGAGATATCACTTTGAGCTTTCCGGTACTTGGAGAACGAGGGAGATGGCCTTGCTTCTTAGGATATGTTAGTGTTTGTCGGGTGTTCCGCGGTCTCTTTGCGCGGTGCCTGATATGCTCAATCTTGCGATCCGAAGAGGATTGGCTGATCCCTTCATTGTCTTCCAACGCTCGGTTTGGCGCTTCTTGAAAGTGCGGCCAATCTCCAGCATCTAGATCATTGTGCTTAGCTTCCAGCTGCTCCACAATCGACTCGAGGTTCCTTTGGAGGGCGGTCTGAGTGTCCCAGAAATGAATGCATCGCTTGTAGGTCAAGTAGAGAACCTCGAACCGTGACTTGATCAGGTTTCGATTGGAAGGAAATTGAGCGAAATGTTTGCGAACTAGCTGCACCGCCGAAGCAAGCCAAATAGTGCTGGACAGGAATGGGTTAATATGCCAGATATGCTCCTCACAACTCCGATTCACTATCTTTAAGATGCCATCAGCTGCCTCGTAGTATTGTTGTAGTGCCCCACCCAAACCATGTGGACTAAAAGTACCCCGACTAGTTGAATCTCCAAAACGTTGGTAGCCATTGACTTCAGGGTGACGACTTTTGGACCTGAATGCATCATATCTGTAGATCATCAACCGAGCTAGCTGGATCATGACGAAAATATTGTAGATGAAACAATGATGCTGTCGTTGAGATTCTAACTCTCCCTGCACTGGTGCCCCAAAGGCCAAGTACTGGTCTCGATAATGGAGCTGGCTGGGTAAAGCCAAATTGAAGCAGCGTACTGCGTTTGCTAATGTCTCCAATCTCTGGCGAACCTCCACGACTGATTCGGATGTTTGTAGCTGTTGGTTTGGCTTTGACTGGTAATAATTTCGACTACCCAGCGCCCCTTGGGGATCACACACATTTTGGGCGTCCTTCATAAGAGAGTTGATGACAAGGAACCACGCCTTCGGCGACTGGCTGCCACTGTCCTGCAGCGCCTTCCAACGTTGGTTTGGATCCCGCTCCATAAAGCAGCTCGAAGTAGGTTGGCTGGAGAACCATTGGGTGTTGTCAACTGGGAGCAATATTTCCATCTGATTCCAGTCAATGGCGGTTGGCGTCCGACGGATGGTACTCGCAAAAACATCCATTTCCCAGATGGCCCAGAAAGCACGACGCTTTTCTTCATCACCTTGCCATTGCTGGATATTTTTCGTATCCACGATCATTCGGGAATCAAGAAGATGTAAATTTGTTTCGTATATCAAACTCACACAAAGTCCCAGAGATCTCCACGCTTTTCCACGAACCCCCTGGGACAGTCGACAATGCGTTGCAACAATAAGAGCCTGTAACACGCAAAGAGGTGGCATCTCATCGTCACATTCCATGAGCGCTTTATTTATGTACTTGAAGGCAAGGTCAATGAAGTATGCTGGCTTTTGGTGACTTGTTGCCGTTAACTGGGCTGTGTCGCTCGCTATGACGTTGGTAGTCAGAGCATCAAACCGTGAGGCGTAAGCAGCCATGGCCGCCAGAATGGCAGTCAACTGAGTGAGTGAGGAAATATTCGAAAGCTTTTCTGCAAATGAAGGCTTGTGAAAGATATTGATGGCGACCATATTTTCGAAAAAGATCCGAATACTGTACTGCAGTTAGTTTGTTTACACTCCACTTTGATAAAGTAGTAAGCATAGCTGAGGTCGTTACATTTGATTCATCGCAGCCTGTGAGACGCCTAGCACCCTGCAAGCTTGGCGGTAAAGACCTGTGTGACTACCATCCTGAGATTTCGGGCTCTCCTTTTGTGTCTCATCTGGAGTCGTGACCTCATGTGATGGATGTAAGATGAAGGCAAAATCAAGCGTCTTCAATTGCGAGGCTTGTTGTTCTTCGCCAGGTGGTGTCTCTGTAGGATCGACAGGGGCCACGGGGATCAATTCTTCTTTTTCCAGTCCATCATTTAAACTGTCGCAATCGCCATTCTGTGGATCGGTGCCAGGACCTTTGGATAGAAGAGAAGCGCCAATCCATCGGCTCTGCGTGGTCTCATTCAATTCTCGGGACTTTCTCCGCTTTTGCGAGGATCCTAGATCTTATCAACACCATTCCAGCCCCCTGGGGCTTATGACAAGATGAAGACAGTTCTTACCGATTTTAGGCCCTGGCTTCATCGGCCGAAGTGGATAATTGCATATCTGCCCTGTTTGATCACAGACCACGCACCGCGGATGTGTCCGGTCACTGAGTAGATGTTACTTCACGAGCATTCGTAGTGACTTGAATCCAGTGATCGCATACCATTTGACCTTCCGCCTAGTTGTCAACACGTACAATGAGCCATGTTCAATTCTTTGTCTCAAGCAAGATGGAATGTCACTTACTTACGACACGAATGGCAGGCCAAGTCAGATTCTACCATTCTTGCGAGAGGCATATGAAGTTGTCCCCAAAATTCACATATTTCATCCGATGAGATCGACATAGGACTGAGGTTAGTGAAGGACAGCCACGCGGGGTAGGATCTACTACCTGGGGTTGGGGTGCGTCACGAGATTTCAGAAAACCCACCGAAGTTGGTCCGGCGACTTCTTGACACACCTGATGATGTTGTTCGTGGTCATGACAGAAGTTGCTCACCGCCCTTGATTCAGCTTGTTGGCCGCCGCTTGGGCCCACACAGACAGGTCAAATGGGAGGTTCTGTTGAAGACCCTCATGGGCGAATACGACGATACTCGGCACGTCAGACGTTGGTACTGTGTAATCCATGGTCCAGTTTTCTGCCTTCACAACTAAATCAATTGGTCTGTAATTCCTCATTCAATAACTTTGGGCTATTTTATAATAAAATTTATTCGAATGCTAACATCACTCGGTAGATATCTTTTTCGAAACATTAAATTCGAGCGCGTAACGCAGGAAACAGCGAGAGTCTTTGACTGGCGGTATATTATGTCATCACCTGGTGGACGAAAAACGCGACCGTGCCTACGGAGAATAACATATCTAGATTTCAAACCATTATTGAGCTAGAATTTTGCCACATTACCATAATATATAGTGTAACTTAGGTATTTCGAGTGATAAATACGTATATCTCCGGCAATATCTTTAGTAATTATCCTGTACTCCGTTTGTAGGCTGAGAAATCTATTTAGCTTACACTATATCAGTGTCTTATGTTGAATGTATATGGCTGTTGGGATATGAAATTGTGTCACGGCAAATTGATACTCATATTGGCGATGAGATCAATTAAATGTCCTGGGGAGTGAAATACCTCCTGGTGTCTCTGTTACTTGGGGTTACAACGGCTAAGTTACCGTAAAATTCAAATTGCCATATAAGATAGGGAAGTTTAAATCAATCTGCAATGATCTTCGCGCGGTATGTTACCGCTCAATTTCTCAGCATTATGTAATTTATGGTCTTGCAGCAGATATGGTGTTTTGTGGTGGCCCAGTCGCTTCTAAATTAGGTTAACACTAACTTAAATTGGATCTAAGCTGTATTAGGTTCCGCTTCCGCGCCATATAATCCATACTACTTTCAGGTAGATCTAGATTTGGCCGATACAGCTACAAAGACCTGACACTGACGCTTAACCGTTGGGGACATTCTTTGTGGAAACCTAGAGCTCGGTTAACATCATACACACTTGGCCAAGGCCATAGTATTAATAAGAAGCGGACTAGAGACTAGAGAAACCTTTCCTGGCCTAGTAAATATGCGATTTGGCAAATTAAGACGAAACGTATATCTTGTGTGTTGGAGAATCTACTTCCGGTTTGATTTTCGGGACGTTATCCCGCGTACACTGCGATAAATACGCCCGTTTGTTTATCACGGCCTTATGTCTCCAATCCGATAGGCCTGTCGCTGATACAATCCCTAGTAGGCTGCGGCATATCGTACGATACCGATAATGAAGTGTTATCGAATATCGATCTGTTATATCCCTAGATTATCGGCATGAGATAACCCTCGCTAATTTAACCTGTTCTAGCCGATCAGATGACAGTTGTGCTGCTGATAAAGCCGGATTCTATACCTGAAATTAAAATTTATGGTTATAAAGAGCGTGTTCGTTATCTTGCTTGATACTCATTGTTAAATATTACAGATTGAGATTGTATTTATTATTAGATGACTTCAAACACTTTGTATATATCTATTTCTAATCAACTGTACGTCGTGGTAAGGAAGTAATTTAGAATTATCAAATTATTGACGATATTCAAAAAGAAATGTATATTTGACACAGAGTAAAGTAAGTACACCTATTCGCAAACATTGATCGTTATTTTTCTACAGAGAGTACAGGCTGAAATAGAATAAAAATAGGCGCAAAGAATCACCAGAGCTTAGGCTAATTAGAGATTTACATTATTTAATATATGTACATACAAGAATTTTGAGCAAACCGTGTTGGGAAACTTAATCGAACGGATTTGGTTTTTTTCTGGGTGATCCTGGTTATTAGCGGATAGTGTTGGATATCAGCCGATTTTTAAGAGATATCTGATAGATATCGTCCGATTATCGTCTGATTATTTAACAGAATCTCCACTTTTCTGACTATCTATCCATTTAATATCAATAAGCGATTCAACACGTCGAGTTTACACAGTACTGTTTACCTACACCACTACTCTCCAAACCCCCTGTAAGCCGCTTTAATTCTACTATTTTACTAAGCATGAGTGGTTCACCTATAGCCCACCGTGCCATACTCACAAGTTAGTGGGATCCAATACGGAATGTCACATTATACTAATTCATTCATTGATCCAGAACAGCTTCAATCCGATGATCTTCCAGATGACGCGATAAGCAGTCAATTCGTGACACATTTAAACTCTGTTTTCGAAGACCCCCCTTACCTCGATACACTCTACCCCTTACTTCTCTTCAGCGTGTTGGTAAGCCACAAAATAGCATTATATCCTATATAACGGGGACAAGGCTATTCAGCAATGGATACCTCTCGTACCCAGTTTGTTGAATGGTGGTTTACCACTGAATTCGACCAGAAGAAAGACCTGTGAAGGGAAACCAACTGGGATAGTGACCAAACGGAATCTGTAGCTTGGAGTCCATTCGATCAGGTTGCTCATTCGAAGACGGGGCGAGCCAAAGGTTATATTCAAACGATAACGTGCAGTGGTTATTCATCCTGTGTATAAACGCTCTGGCCCGATCACCTGACAAGTGCTCGATGTACTAAGTTACAGCTTCAAAAGACTTCCAAGAAAGGTACTGACAAGTCAGTTCTCAATATGGTGTGTCTCCCCTTTGTATGAATGTATATCATTACTAATATCTCCTTGGCCCCAGTAAAAGAGCCTCAATTTTGACCAAACCGCCTTTGAACATAAGATTCTCCAGTTTATCACAACTACTCGTCTGCCGTCCCGGATAACGAAGCTATCCGTATTCAAAAATCTTTTGCAATACACAGTATATGCTGATTCAGAGCTACATATCCCTTCCGTAAGTAATACCTGGCGACTATTAGAGAGTTATGTTGGAAAACGATATATAAATGTATTCAGTAACTGTCCTACAGGAAGCTCTCTCTTTATTGCACTTGATTGCTGGGTGTCCCCAATTCCTCAGGCCTTTATGACTATCACTGATTATTTTATTGATAGAGATTGAAACTATCATGAGATTCTTCTCGGCTTTGAGCACCATGCTGGATTATATACATGGGCCCATCTCAGTGAAAGTATCCTACACATCTTCAAGAAACACCGGAATACCAATTGAGTGCTCTTAGTCACAACCGACAATGCATCCAACAATAAAAAGATGATTCAAGCTGTTCAAGAACTAGCTGGACCTCTAACACTTGGTGATACTCCGATATTCCTCATTCCCTGTATTGTGCATGTTATACAGCTAAGCCTACATGATCTTTTTGGGAAGATTAGAGCCAATCCAAAGAATACCGAAGCGGAGACAGAGTGGCCAGAATCACGAACAAAATCAATCCAGTCTTCCTCAGAACAACGATCAGGTAATATCCCGAATACGTTAAAGAAGATATGTTCTTTCCTAGTATATACTACTAAATCCTAGTAACTAATCCTCAGTCTAGATCCGAGGTCTTGCTGTGTTTATAAATCCTAGTCCTCAACGGCGTGACGCTTTCCAGGCTCTTCAAATAACACCCATCAGGCTTCTGCCAATCCAGGATGTACGCACACACTGGAATTCAATACTTCTGATGCTCGATCGTGCCAATCGGCTACAGCGAGTATTTGATCTATACTGTAATACACATCACATTCCCATTTCAAGCTCCCTGCAGAAGAATGGCGTCAAGTGGTCTATCTACTCCTTATCAAAAAGTCATTTTACGATATGACGAACGTACTATCAAAGACCCGTGTTGTAAAATTTCATTCTGTGTTCAGTTGTTATGGACCAAGACGGTTATCGCCCTGAGAATCGGGCGGCTATTCGAATCCCTTCAGCGGATCGCGACTCAAGCAATAATTGGCATACTCCAAACTACGGCTCTCACGATTGCCGAGTCCAAAGCAGGGGTTGAATTGACCTACATACGACTACGGGCCCGGACCCTAAAGCTCTGGATTCACTGCCACACACACATTGCCAAAGGATCACCCTTTCTGGCCGTGCCTAGCAAAATCATTTACATAAGATGGTAGCAACCCCTCACCTTTCAAGGTATTAGCAGATACGGAGGTGATGCGGTATTTTCCCCTAGACCAACGGCAAAATTCGCTCGGCGAGTTGATTTTGCCGCGTGGATCGGCTCTTGACGATCTAAATAAGACTAGCTATCCCCGGCTTTGGTTATTCACCAGTGCCAGCGTCCGTAATGGACTAGTCAGAACGGGCCCGGTCGCTTAGCAAGTATTAAATTTGAACGCGAGGCCGGAAATCGATTCAAATTTATGGATCTGATTTGGTTAGTTCTTTGGCTTCAGCCCTTCTACACGGACTTAAACACTTATGATGCTGCAGGGATAAATCTGATCTCCACGGAGACTACGTACCAGATTCATCCTTTACTCGCTCGACAATCTGATGAGTACGCCACTCCTTGAATGTTTGGTGACTATTATTCTCACGACTTGCATTGTAGGCATCAATATGATGGTCTACTTCGCCACTACGATCTTTTCTAACATTGGCCTCTCACCTTTCCTGTCTCAAGTTCTTGCGGCAACGATGGAGAGTCTGGTAAGCTTGAAGTGACCTCAGTCTTGAAAGCAGTATCAGATCTGATGGACTCTTGTCTTATTTGGTACTTGGGTGCGTGGCGATGCCACTGACTGTTGAGCGATTTGGACGTCGCAATCTGTAAGTTATTCCCAAGTCGGTTAATGGTTGCAGCAATTCTAATGGAATGCATTTCAATACAGCATGTTTTGGGCCGCTGTTGGTTGCACATTCTGCATGCTGCTCTTCGTCATTCTGGTTTGTCTGCCGCAGCCCTTGATTAACGAGAAAACTAAGGGGTCTGCTGTTGCCATGGTCGTCTGCTTCAACTTCATTTTCGGTTGGGGCTGGGTCGGTGTTCCAGTAAGTTCACCTCTTTATTCCTCCTCTTTAGGTCTAACAACAATTCGTGCTCTATAGTGGCTATTTCCCCTGTTCAATATCGTCATATAGGAGGTGCAATGGCTGCTTTCGGAGAGTGGCTATTTGCCTTTGTCACGGTCTTTGCTGGTGGCATAGCTCTCGAGCGTGTTGGAGCCAAGATCTGGATTTGGAATCTGCTTTGCTGTGCTATCACTGGTGATTTTGTCCTTCGAGAACATACTGCCGCATGGTGCTCAAGACCAGCTTCTGACTGATTTCATCACCTAGTTGTGTACGTCTACTTCTATTGTCCCGAGATGACTGGCCTTTCGCTCGAAGAGATCGATATGATATACGCAAAGCCGGAGGCGAGGGAAAGATTCCTCGCCCTACAGGGAGGTGGCAACGATTCCTCCGTAGACTCAGTCGCTGGAGCACATTGAAGTGGCTTTGACTACAGTATAGTCGCATAGCAAAGGACACTTGGGGAGTCCGGTGGAAGAAGTTATGTCGAAATGAGCAGTAAAACTCTACAGCTAAAGGCTGATTCACCCCCACACGCTCTGCCATACCTGCTTGTATGCTAAATCGGGTCAATTCGGAATACTCAGCTTGTTAAATGCTGAGAATACCCTTTCTGGCTAAGAGACGTCTTCAACAGCGATCTCCTTGCTTCAATCAATCAATCATGTCAATTAGCTCCCTCAATACTAGAGCGTACGGATACCCCAGAATCTGAATCATCAGCGTGACTCTATATCTTGGTGAAATTATACTATCCATCAAGCTAAGAAACACTATCCTGTTATACATGGGATAATTGAGAGCGGTAGGATTCAAACGATGGTTGATGAGTTTGCATGTTCAATCTCAAGTCTGGTGATGGAGGAACATATATTCTGATTATCGGAGGAATGTTGGCTTGAAAAGAATGAACATGATTCGAAGGAAAAGCTCAGTGGGATTTTGAAAGGTGATACTTCTCAAGACAGTGGGTGGTAATTCTGTCTTAGAATGAAGTACGATATTATAATATCTTCCTGCAAATGAATCACGCCATTTACCAGACTTAGGAAATCTAGCATCGCCAACCACTTTTTTCATGCATATACTGAAGGGTATGTGTGCGTTCAAAAGCTCTTTCTGGTTCTATAGGTTGATGATCATGGTGGGAACAGAGGAGGTTAAGAGGGGTGTGATTCTGCACTAGATATAGGCAGCTTTCGCCTACGAAGGAACAATACAGAATAGTCTTCACGACTTTATCCTCTTGCCATTCTACCTTTGGCTTAGAGACTTTGATAAAGGGAAACATAAGACTTAGCATGTTGACCTGAATTTCGTCAAGAAATTTGGCCCTTGCGAAAGCCATGAACCTCATGCATATATCTAATAAAGCGAAGCAAATCGATGAAAGCGGGTCTATCAATGCTTCCAAAGGAGATTCTTATAAAGGTGATGGCTCAGATAGTCGCGTCGGTAACATTGTCATCGGAAGGGTCGCCACAAGTCTCAGAGTATGGCCTTTTGCTGGGCGTTCATGTTTCCCGCTCAGATTGTCAGTATGTCGCTGTTCTGAATAAGAGAATTACTCCATTAAAAGTCGACCGGCAACCCAGCTGATACTTCTTGTACCCCTGACTCATAAGGCGTTCATGCATTCCAGAGGCCCCATTAGTTCGTAGACGCCATATTGGATAACGCTCGGATATAAATGCCGTGGTAGGACAGGTTTTACAGAACAGACCTCGGCGACTTGGTCCTTTTGAGTAGGAAAAAAGAGATTTTCTGTCGATATTGCTATTAAATACTTTCTGGCCGATCTGATTTTTTTTCCATCAGTCGTAGATGAGGTTACAGCAGGTCCCATCCCGTATTGTGTACTACTCACCCTTGATAATCTTTAGATAAGTATCTCGGTGGGATTCAGGCCACATTTGGCGTTAGAGAAAACCCGGACATAATAAAGCTAGATGATGTGGATGGTGGAATTTGAGATGGGTTTTTATCAAAATGGCTTTTAAATCCAGGTTAATGATCCGGGGAGGTACCCATCTTGTGATGGAAATCGGAAATTAAGAGCACACAAATATCGGATCATATACATGGAACCATTTGTGAGGAAAGGAAAGCCGCCGTTCTTGGGCCATTCAAAATCCATTGGATTCAGCCAAGCCTATCAACCCTTGTTTTCTCAGTGGCAGCTTGGCTGGTTTAAACCACAACCAGAATCGCCTTGTCTTCCCTGTACTTCACGCATTCTGTTAACATTAATATATCAGTGTGCGGACTTATAATAGATTTTCTTAAGTACTGACGGTCAGCTACTACTGTCAGATTGTCTTAGAATGTATACAAGACGTGTCATGGTCCAATCTGCCACTCATCGGGAGAGTGATCCTCCCAATAAACGGCCGCTCGCGGATTGTACGCCGTAAGATAGTATCTGTCCAATACAGTATAGATTAATTTCAAATCGATCCGGCCACCCCAAAATAGAATATTCTGGTACAACATTGAGAAGAGGAGGGAAGGAACAAGAGGGTTTTAAACCTAGTACGTATACATATCTCTATGTTGGTTTAGTTGCACTCCGGTTTTTAGGTAAATTATAGTAGTTCGTATACCAAGAATCGATATTCTACCGACAATAAAGTGAGTTCAACTCATGGTATGGTTATTTATCGAGCAAATTGCATTTACTTTGGCATTCTGGAGTGGTCAGTTCGCCTCAAAATCATGTTATCTCCCTTATCTAGTCAGTATGCTGATATTTCCCTGCATGTCGTAACACTCTGAACACTCCGCTGAGTTTGTTAAAGCACATGATAACACCGAATACAGTCTAGGAACTAATTTGCATGACCTAAAACAAGCCAAGGATCCAGCGAATTGAAAAGGACGCGATCCCACACCTAGCTAGTGTAAATAATAATCGTCTGGCTCATACTTGAATATTACAAATCCAACTGTAAAGTGGAAGCTTGTCTGTGTAATACTCTGCTCATATTTAAGGTACTACCTTTTCCTTTTTCCATTCTTCTAAAGGACTGCCCGAGGATAGTCCGTGTGGGGTCGGCATAATTTCGTGCGAGCTCTGACCGCAGTTCCACAACTCTCCGACCATTAAATGCAAGATCACTCCAGAAACTCCAGTCTATCGTCCTACATAGACGAAGGCAAGGAAGTATATCACGTCGAGATTTATTTCTTTGAATTTAGTCCACTATTCATCAGCGTTGCATAACATTTGCTTAAGGAGACTCAAACTGATGAAAATGGCAGGCCCATGGAATGGCTCTCGGATTAATCTCGTTCGCATCTCGCATGTTTTCTATACCCATAAAGACATCGACAAAGCTCATCAATTTCTACTCGACTTCGGATTTCAGGAAGTCAAGCGCGTTGACGGGGATATATATTATGGTGGCACGGGTTTCGAGCCATTTGTGTACTGTGCACGACAGGGTAAGCAGGATGAATTTGGAGGGGCAGCCTTTGTCGTGGAATCCGAGTCCGATCTTGTCGCTGCGACAAATTTACCTGGGGCGACTGAGATTTATGACTTGCCAGATGCGCCAAGCGGTGGCCGCTGCGTGACTTTTAAAGACCCTGTCGACAATTTCCCATTACATCTTGTATTCGGTCAAAACCTCCACGCCGAAGAAAAGGCGTTTCCACAGCTTGATTTCAATTTTGTAAGTTGTTCTTCATGTGAAACTTGCTACTGCTCCTCAAATACACTGACCCTCTCCGAGCCAACGGACAAACACCGGCCAGGAAACAAAACCCAACGATTCAAGAAGGGTAAGCAGTCACAATCAACAAATTGTTGGAAACTATTCTTATTACTTCGAGAACAAAAGGCCCTGCCCCGGTTCACAAGCTAGGTCATTTTGGAATGTGTGTCACCGATTTCGCGAAGGCTTTACACTTTTATACCACCCGATTCAACTTCAAGCCGAGTGATGTTAGTTCCTCCCCTGTGCAATATTTATGAGGCTCAAACCATGCTTATCGAAAGTCCATTTGTAACATAATATAGCTAGTTCATGATTCTACCGGGAGAGATATAACGGCCTTTCTTCATTTGGACCGCGGCCCTGAGTTGGTCGATCATCATTGCTTCTTCTTCTTTGAAGGCCCTCGGGCGCACATTCATCACTCATCATTCGAGACTCATGATTTTGACACTCAAGTGCTGGGTCATGACTGGCTTCGCATGAAAGGTTATGAGAACTGTTGGGGCGTTGGACGTCATATCATGGGCAGTCAGATCTTCGATTATTGGTATATCTCATGTTACCATTTCTCCAAACAACTTCTAACGCGCAAATTTAATCATAGGTTTGACACCTCTCGCTTTATTATCGAGCATTATGTGGATGGGGACTTGGTAAATGATCAACAACCCACGAATCGATCTCTTGCCGCGATTGATAATTTACATGTTTGGGGTAGGATTCAAGCGTCGCGTGGTATAGACCGTGGTCTAACTTATCGCTAGGCCCCGACCTTCCTCCAACTTTCTTACATTAAATAAGGTCGTATTGGACCCGTTATTCTATCTCTGACCCCATCAAGGATGCTCTGTGATGGGAACGCTGCTTAGCATCTTGCTCTTATTCCGATACTCATGCAACTCTTTTTCCCCATTCGCTATACAATATGTTCAGGGGTTTATCTTTAGTCTTTATATCATCTTCAACGTTCAAAGAGAAACCCTGGAAAGGGCTACGGCCTAATGGGAATCATGTATATACACATGGTTGCTCTTGCACCTACCCCGCAGGAATATAGACTCTCCTTGTGTTGGGATGAGCACGATTGACATTTCTTCTATAACATCTCTTTCCAGTATCCTTTCCTCGAGCTTTCGGTAGCTTCAATTTTGCTTACTCTGATTGAATTCAATTCTTGCAGTAGTCGCTCACAACTCCAGAGCAGATGACGTCTATTTGTAATTTGTTGATAGCATGTAGGTGCTAAGCGCACGAGGAAACAAGATGGCAGGAGATCTGCAAGAGGAAAAGAAGACCTGTCTTGATAGTAGATGCTACACGTTAAAGAGAAGGTCGATGGTGATGATGTAAACGTCTCACGGTCATATGACCTGGTAATCGCATTAGTCGTCCTATTCCGTGATTTTTCCTTGAAATGGACTACCGAAGATCACTCCACACATGAGGTGATAAGGTATCAATGGACGTGGATTTTAATGCTAGCAGTAAGCGAGCCTCTAGCCTGTTGAGTTTAGAAAAGAATACAACGTTACGGGTTGCGCCAAACGATCATGGTAAATTCAGTACGTACAGACAAGAGAAGGAAAAGAAAAGGAAGGCCAGCCAGGAGGAGAGGACTCAGGTATCCAGTAAGCAGGCAAACGTTTCAAGTCCCCAAACAGATACCTCATTCCGCACAATAAGTTAACTCTCGGGCTAGGAAAGTGTCACCCGACACACATAGTATCTTAATATGAAGTAAATTTAATTTGAAGGCGTGTTTCCGGGTCCTCATCCCGACGGGCAGAGTTAAGCGGGCAAAATTACGGCATTTCGGGCGACCCGAGAGGCACGCAATCTCTATTCAGACCATGAGACAGAAATGCTCTGGGAATAGAGAAACTGGGCACCCTGGGAAACTGGTCACGAGTCTATTGACGTGAATCTCTCGCAAGAAGCAGTTACAAGATGCGGAAGCTGTGACAATGGCAAGATGCATTAATTCTCATCTCTAACACGTCCCCCTTGCCTAATTGGAAAGTGCGCTAACCTCCGATAAATTGGAGAGTTACCGATAAAATTTGTCTTAACTCCACGGCTTTGGCACATATTTTATTTGGTGTCAAGGCACCAGGCTGCTGTGGGCCACCTGGAAGTATCGCCACCAGGTTTGTCAAGGGCTTAATAGTATCATTTTAGACCCATATATATCTTTCAAATACGGGGATACCCATATGAAATGAGTTTGACAAGGCTCTGAGAGTGATGTACCTTAAGAATTACGATGTTTTTGCTGCGCCACCAGGGATCCGATAACAATTCATAACATGCAATTTGTCGTAAGATTTGTTTTTTGTTTCTCAACATGAATCGCGTCCACTGAACTCACAGTCTCGATAGCGGTAAGATCACGAAATCCGTGCGAGGTTTCCCCGTTAGTATAATAACGCATCAGATCATGAATTGTACCGAAGATGGTCCATCCGAAAATGGAATTTATCCTCTTTTGCATCTGACGCCACAACTGTGAATTGGCCTGGACTTCATTACGAATTATATTGGTCTATATCTTTGAGCGGGAAACGAATAGAATTTTCCAGTCGAATTCTAACCAAGGAGTAGCAGGGCTTAGCACAGGATCCCCTTGTGCCGTTTTTAGCATTTATCCTATATTTGGCATACGCTTCATAAGGAGAAAACGAGTCTTTTATCACTAGCGGATGCGAATTGTCCGAAATTGTTCCACGGCCCTTCTTCGGGATCTTGTTGCGCGGCCATAGATATCGACAGCGCCCGTTCCAGTCCTCTCCTGGCTTTGAAATTGAACAAGCCCGCCTTCGGGTGCTCCTAAAGAGCTCTCTCCCTGAGTAATATAATTCGATTTTGCTACCTTTACAGATAATATCCGACCTGTGAATCTAATCAAAATGGCTCCCAATTGGACAAATCTCGTCAGATTTATCAGTGAGGAAGATGGCCAGATCCACCTTGGCGAGGTTGATTCCAACAAGTATCCGGATGTTGGTATTGCAGTGCTTAATGGCGACAGGATTGCGGTGAATTTGGTTAAAGGATCGATCTTTGATGGCATTGTAACTGATATAACGCTGCACATTGCCAGAGTATGTACTCCGCATTCTGACATGGGAAACGCATCATCTGATCTAACTGCTCTTTCTAAATCAGCTTTTGGCACCCATTGGAATGGAAGAGGTGCCTCTCATTCGGTGCCTGGGACTCAACTATCGTGACCATGCCAAAGAGGCCAACATGCCTATTCCGGATGTGCCGGTCCTCTTTCTCAAGCCTCGTACGGCACTTAACGGGCCATATCCTGCCAAGCTAAATGTGCCACTGGTTGCCCAAGATGGCTCGAGCGACTATGAAGCGGAGTTATCTATCGTTTTGTCTAAGTCGGGTCGAGATATCCCCGAGGCGGATGCAATGGAGTATGTCTTGGGATATACCTGCAGCAACGATGTCAGCGCTCGAACGCAGCAGTTTAAGAACAGCCAATGGTGCTTCTCCAAAGGTGAGTCAATTCTGACATTGTTTTCTTACGCTTATATGTTGTCACGAACCTCGACTTATTCTCAATTGATTGGGAAGGCGTTGACGGATCTTGTCCCGTGGGTCCAGTACTCGTTTCTCAGTCCGTTATCGGCGACCCTCAGGATCTGCACATTAAATCAATCCACAATGGCAATGTGGTGCAGGATTCAACCACTAGGTGTGTCTACCCGGAGAGCTGACTGCCCCGACCGTATCAGGATCCAAGGCACCTAACATGTCTCAAGGGAAATGATTTTCGATATTGCAAAGACCATTGCGTTTCTTTCTCAAGGGACGACCTTAGAAAGGGGCACTATTATCATGACGGGAACAGGCCCCGGGATCGGGGCTATGCGCAATCCCAAAGTTGTCCTAAACGATGGCGACGATATAAGAGTGGAAGTTGAGAAAATCGGAACTTTGATCAACAAAGTTTACTACGAGCAAGAGCAACGTCTGTAGAGCGAGAGTTTTTTGGATGTGCTATAAGAATAATTCTTTGATTTCGTTTATCTGAGCACACCAAAGCAGTTGTAACAATCACAGTTTTCACGGATTCATAAATTCTCGCATGCAGAGAGGACGCCCTTCCTGATCATTTCTCAGTGAATTATAACTCTCGTCCATGGCAGTAGCTTAATAGGAAAGGCTAAGGAAATATATGTTTAACGCAAACCAGATGCGGAAAATTGTCCAAACTTTATATGTACGAATATGGAGAGTTTTCGACAAAATTCCTGAGCATTCCTGTCATATCCTCCCGTTTATGACAATAGAAATATCAGTCCAAAAACGTATACGCCAGGCGGTACGCTTGTTGATTCATGACTAAGCATCAACATTGCATTCGCCGAACAACATTCCTATTGGTGTATTCTTTGTCTATAAGCTTGCTAACCAGGGCTAAACCGACGACCAATATAATCCTGCCGCGCCTCCACCATCACTTAGTGGCTAGTCATCATAGCTAAGCGGATGAAGTACATGGTCACCACTATACATCAACGAATCCTAGAATGTCCCTCATAACGATAAGAAGCTTCGACGCGCATGCTCCAGTCTCCCGGAGTACCTCTGGTGCTCTCCATGCAATGAAGCGATCAGGCCGCACCAACACCGCTCCCGATTCTTCAACGCCTCGCAGGCTTTCCCATTCATAGTAAACGTCCTCCCAGTCCTGTCTGAACCCAATGAAGTGGACCTGAATCGGAACTTTAAGTTCTTCTGCAACTATTTCAGCTGCCTTCTTCCAGGGACCGCCTCCGATTCCACTCAAAAGGGTGAAAGCGCCATGGCCAGCGATATCAATTGTCGAGATAGGGTCTCTTGGGGTTGCTTTGTTCAGCCAAGCATGAGGTAACCGACAGCCAGGGTATGTGGTTCGCTCATGATACAAGACCATATCCTCGGCCGGTGGCGCATAGGGACTGGGCTCGTCGGCGGTGTAAATCCCTCGACTGTCGTAATATTGATTCATTTCAATTCCCAGACCATGGAACTCATGAGAGGTATGCTTGATTGCGGCGTGTAAAGCACGGCGGCGCTTAGACCCTTCTACTGTCTCACTCTCCAACTCCTCTAGGATCTCCTGCCGTGCGGACAAGTCTACGGGAAACATGCCTAAAGCCTCCCACACGTGGAAATGGTCGCGGTATGCCTGGTTTGCTCTGGTGATAATCGAATGGCCTACAGGCTGTCTCTCGATAGAATAGGTGGACAGAAGAGACGGTGATGCACGCCCCTGGTGAACATATGCAACCTTCCAGGCAAGGTTGAAGGCGTCTTGGATACAGGTGTTTGAGCCCAGACCGTTTAACGGAGGGTGACGATGAACAGCGTCGCCAAGGCAGAAGCTAGAAATGGACATGTCGCTGTGAGAGACGGCAAACTGATCAGAAGGGCAGAGACCACTCACATATTCCCCTCCGAATACTTCTCTGCGACGATCTCATTGATATACCATGTGGAAACATCGAGGATTTCCGCCGGTGTATCATCACCAATAAACTCCCGGACTCGCCGTTGGTAGTCCTCCCTGGACGGCTTGTCTTGAGACCGCTCATAGTTGCGAGCCGGGAATAGTATAAACATCCACTCATTCCACGGCTTCACCATGCGCACGATTCCCATCCAGCCAAAGCTTGGGTGCTCCCGATCTGGCTGCATCACCCAATGAAGATTGCCTGTTCGGTTCTTAACCAAATGGGAGAGGTCGGCCTTCACCAGCACATTAATCGCAATGCCTTGACCAGGCTGGACTGCCAGAGGTAGCTCAAGCTGCTTCACCACCTCGCTTCTGGCACCATCGGCCCCGAATAGATACCGCGTACGGATCTGATACTCCTGGTTAGACATCTCGTCACGAATCTGCGCCGTGATAAGGCCAGTCTTCGCATCGTTGGCGAACGACACCAGTGTGGTATTGAATCGACACTTGAAGCCTTTTAAGGCCGCATGACGAACCAGAACCGGCTCCAGAACCGTCTGGGGAAGATCAAATGGCTCACAAGGGCTGGCTAATTCATAATCTCCCTATAGCTTCCGTTAATTACTCCCCTCGACAGAATACGAGCGAAGCACTTGATTCACCTTTCTTCGGGGGTCGTTCCCCCAGGCGTAAATTCGGGCATACTCCTCGCCTGCCATACTGTGGCACCATCGAGTGTGTTGCATATGACCTTCTCCTTTTGATCCCAGCTTTTCTAGCTCCTCATATAGATCAATATCCCGTAGGCATTCTAACGGGACATGTCAGCATGCCAAACTGGCGAATGAGTCCTGCTAGTTGGAAAGATTACTGACCTAGCGCCGCCATATTAGTAATGTGTGCGCGGGGTGTGTGAGCAGTCCCAGTGGCGCTGCTGATCATGATGCCCTTTAGTCCTTGATGGTTTTAGTACCCAATAGTCACTGTAGTTCCGATCCAGGTACACACCATGAGAGCCGAGGAAGCAAGCCAAGGCTGCCCCAGCAGGCCCTGCTCCGATAATGAGGAATTCCGTCTGAACTCCATCCTCAGGTCCTTTGGCTGATTTGTTGCGCTCGGCAGTGATCCCCATTGCGTCTCTTGGGGTGGTTTCGATTGCTTCGCTTTTTTGTCGCTCGCCTCTGTGCACACCGTTATCATTCGTGAGGAAAGGTGGCGCCATTGGCTCTTGAATCCGTGTATCGACAGCAATGCGGTGGCAGATTTATCAGATTTACGAAGTGAAGGTGCATAACACTCTTTAAATGGGCCATGGTCAAATGAATCAATATCTTTCGTAACCGCGGAGTGCGCAATGGGGTTGACTGTGCGACGTAAAGGTTGAGCTGTACGTTTGAAAAATTGTACCGACAATAGCCCGAGAAAAGCATTCTTAAGCTTCGGGGAAATCTCGTGTAGATTTTTCAAGATCCCTACAGCTACAACTCTATCTGGGCTTCGGCAGCCTTGGGGAGATGGAAAATGATCGCAAACCTCATTTAGCTAATGTAGTGGGGATTCTGCTCTCAACATCGGAGTTATATGATCGGAGCCTTAGCAACAAGGTGTCTGCTTACAGGGAGATATTTAGTTCGCGCGATAGCAGTCCAGGAATACACACACCTGTCAAGTGTCACAATTCTGTCTTTTCATGCTGCGGTTATGATAACGATATAGGCGTATCGTTCAGAAAGGCTTGAATGCCTTATATTGTCATCTCTCGATAGGCCTATACGCTGCCTACTACTCCTGCACACTGCGTGTGTGGTGGTTTTGTCTCTTCGCGATCGACCCGTCTGCTTGACGGACTGCCAGCGAGCATTCCCATCTTTCACCAAGTAGTTTTGGTCGTAAGTAATTTTACAATTTCCCTTGTCCTGTTGAAAGTCTGTGGCCCTCACCACCTGGCACGTATCAGGTTCTTATAACTTTGCAGATAAAACCATACAAATACATTAACTTTACCCTGGGGTCTAGCCCAATTTCCATTAGACTTGTGATGTGTTTGACTTTACCATCAGTACCACCGCTCTCTCAACTACGCCGTGATGCGTGAATGAATTTTACTACACTTTTAACATTTCGCTTCTGATTCATGGATATTGAATAGATTTAACTTGAACACGCAGTACAGAAGTTGACCTTAGTTCGCGCTGAGCTTCATATAAGTTTCCAACTTCCAAAATGCTGAATGTTGGCTTTTAGGCTCATAAGACAAGAAATAGTTACATCAAACCGGGCCTGACACATTGTATGTCTCTGCCCCTGCGGCCATGGCACTGGGCCTTTTGTGAAAGACTTCCACACCGGTCTATTTAACACCGTGTTGTGGTGCCAACATGCCCCACGGCATAGAATGAGCTGTTAGGAAGAGTGTGCGTAGAGTTTGGTACAACTGGAAATTGTGTACCCATCTGTTTAATCGTCGCTTGTAAGAATTTGCGTGCCATGCTTGCAGAATCATACGTCTCTTCTAACTCTTGAAAGGCAAAAATGGTGTGTTGTAAACTCTCAAGACCAAATTTCTGCACGTCTGGATCGTCAGATGTGCCATCATAGAGATGACTGACAGCAGCAGCGAAGAGCTCGTCACACCAGTTTCAGGTAAGAAATATACATTTTCCAATATTTGCAGGTCCAAAACAATAATAGAAATCGCCATCGCGGCGGATCGGACTCTGTTGCGCGACAATTGCGTCTTCGGCTGACTTGAGAGTCGGTGAGCAAGCTCGGGACGGTGTAAAGCACTTGAAGTTGCAAGAAGTAACATTTCCAGAAGTGCCCGCGTTTGGCATCATGTTGCTCTCGACGCACGCACTTCAACAGGAAATGGCACCTTCCAGTACGAATGGTAGCTGTGCGCCCAGAAAGGATGGAGGCAACAAAGGAGAAATGTTCACCGCAGCAGACGGAATCGGAGCTAATATCCAACTTATCAACTCAGCTAAAGGGTCTGAGGATGGAGTTCAGACGGAGTTTCTCATTGTCGGAGTAGGGCCTGTTGGGGCAGCCTTGGCTTGCTTCCTCGGCTCTCATGGTGTGTATCTGGACTAGAACCACGGTGGGCTATGGGGTACTAAAGTCTCAGGACTAAAGGGGATCATGATCAGCAGCACCCCAGGGACTGCACACACACCCCGCGCACACATTACTAATATGGCGGCGCTAGGTCAGTAATTTGTCCAACTAGAAAGATTCGTTCGCCAATTTAACTTGCCATTCAACTAGAATCTTTTGCCTCCCATATCCGAAAAGCACCACAGAGGTTCGGACATACCGAAATAGTACGATTTTTCCACATTCTGTGTGGACAACATATACATCACCATAAAGTCTTCATCATGAATCTATCTCAACTAATAGCCTTCTAGGGACTGGAATCCGTTATTAACTCCCGAAGTCTCGTACAAACTACTGTTTAGGTGTTGCAGGGTTTCACAGTTGAACTTGGCTTAGGGAGAATGAGACTACTCTATCGATTAGGCACATGTTTTTAGGCTGAGGAGTTGGAGTGTACTGCAACCATCTACATGAGTCTACTGCGCCTTGTTACTACCGGTACTAGGACCGTCACAACCCTAGTATCATGAGTTGTACTTGGACAAACATCCTTCTTGCATTGGCTCTCGCAGTCCATGCCTCGGCATTTTGGACGGCACCAGTTATAACATTCTGAGGCATCAGATCAGATCTACAAATTAATTTAACGAAGCACCTTCACATATTCTGGTATTAATTCTATCCAGATATGACATACATGGGAATGTAACTAATCGTGACTAGAGGCGATCTCGAAATGGAAATTTCAAATTGTGTGGTCACGTTTCATCTGCATATAATGCCCATGTTGTTGTAGCCACGGGGTTGGGGAGAATTAGGCATTCCAATGAATTTTGACGGAGCCCCTATTCGTATCCGTAGCTGTTGGGGCATTAACGAAGTCACATGGCCCAACCGGCTTCTAGAAACCCGACGTCGCTCTCTGTACACACGCTCCAACTTCATCTTTGGCCCACTCAACCTCGCGCGAAGGAAGCCAATTGACAATCAGCTTCCTCTGGTACAGCACTATCAATCACCTCTTGCCAAACTAATTTTAATTTTAATATCCAGCGCAAAGGAAAGAACGAAATTTCCATGTGTCAACCAGAGACATTAGGTTTAATCCCTAGCCCAATCCCTCATTTTCTTACCCCACAGCTGCATTATGACAACCAAAGAGAACATGGCGCCGACAATACCCGCTTGTGTGCCAAAGCTCACCTCAGTTCCGACAGATTGAGCCCACTTCACCTGGAAATAGCTCACAATAAATCCTCCGGTGGTTCTGGCCATGTTAATCCACGCCGTCACTTCGCCAGAAGCCTCAGGGTAAGAGTCAAGGTTGTATGCGTTGATGCCCACGGTCGCAATCATGACACCAAACACATATAGACCCCAAGCGATTGCGGTTACCATATAGTGATATTTTCGTTCTAGGCAGAAACCAAAGAGGGCCAGACCAGTAATCATGAATGGAGTCGCGCACCAAATTACTTGCAATCGGGCCTCAGGCTCAAATTGTCCACGATGACGCTGCATATAATACTTGGCAGCGGCGTCATGTAGCCAATGTCCCACCAGCTCGCCGATCAGAGCAGCGATCACCGGTGAAAAATAGAAAAAGCCTGTCGGTCTTAGTTTGGATATTGGCTGTTAGCTACTGTATACGTAAACTTACCGATCTGTTTGAGTCCAAATCCGTAAAGCGGCCCAAGAAAAATAGACAATGTGGTGTTTATACCAACGGCCCATGCGAGGGTGAAGCAGTAGTAAATCGAACTTAAAAAAACTGTTGGCTTTGATATGATCTTCAGGGGTCTCATCACTGCCGTGGCGAGAGTCTGTCGTAGATGACGGTTACGGAATTGCTCGATTCCCACAAGACGAAGCACGCGAGACCCTTTCATTGGCTGCTGAGCTGCACCTAAGTCTCGGTCGTAGAATGTCTCATCCACAAACAACACGGTCATCAGGATGCATAAACCCGTTTCGATAGTGTAAATTCCAAATGCCCACTGCCACTTGGTGGTATTGATAATAAACGCCGCGATGAGGGGGCCCAGGTATGGGCTCAAGATAATAGCTCCGGACCACACGTTTATCATACGACTAAGGCCGAATTAGCAGAATCCCAAAAAATATCAAAGAAAAGGTAGCGTACGCATGCTCATGCAAGAAGAAAATATCTTGTATGTAAATCATACCACCGCCTTGGGCGACAGTAGAGAAGAACCCGTTTAGAATTCTCGCGGCCATAAATTGATCAAATGTTCGTGACCCTGCACACCATGCAGCCGTCCACAATGCCAGGACCAAGAACCAAAAGAGTGTCGGTAACCGGCCGAAGTATGAGGTAAGAACCGTAACGACGAGGCCACCGGCGCCGAGCATAAAGACGTTGCCCACCTGTGAGTGGTTTACTGTATCCTCACTCAGGCCCCACTCTTTCGCCTGCGGAATGAGAGTTACAGCCCCAGTCCCGCTACCGTAATCAGGTAGAAAGGCCGTGCAAGATATGACGAGCAGCACGAGGCATTTGCGAAGCTGACTCCAGTTGAGAGGGTCAGCCAGGTCGTCACTGGGCCGGGGAATGAGAACAGTCTTTCCATCTGACGCTGTCTTCAATTCGTGGGCACAAGATGCTTTTTCAATCATACTGGCATCTACAAAATGTACTTCTGTTCCACCTAGCATCACGTGTTGGTTGGTTGTTGCAACATCTTCGAGATGGGTAGGCGCCTGTTTCCTCTCGGTAGGGGTTGTCATAGTGGATAGAGATAGCAGGTTATCTTAAAAATGTGCCCAGCTCAAAGCCAGGGTTGAGGAGGGAGAGGGGGGG